>SNQJ01S0023315.1:90669-101722 GCA_010110895.2 Picea sitchensis | reverse complement strand
TGTTGAAATAATGTAACTGCAAAGTGTATTCTTATTATTATTTGATATATTATTCATTGGATCAATCCCCATTTTGGATTGATCATGTCGGATATTGTAGAAGGACCAAATCCCCTATTGCGGATTGGTCATAATGTAATTGTAAAAGGAAAAAGAATAAGTCGACCCCATAATATATCAAAGAGGCCCCCAAATATAATAAAGGTGCTTATAACCACCCAGATTAAGAAGTCGGCCCTGCCAGTGAAGAGACACTTCACACGTGTCAGATTAGTATAAATAAGAAGGCTAGCGCCTCACTTAGATACACCTCACTTGCTCATTTTGAGAGACAAGTTTCGGAACTGCAGTTGGAGAAGAGAGAGATAGAGAGTGGCACATCATTGGGAGAGGATCTTTTGTATTAGCTAGAGTTATCTCTTGGCATTGTATTGGCTATCTATAATAAGGAAGTTTTGCTGGGTTTTCTTCCCCTAAAGGGTTTCCCAAGATAAATGCTGTGTCTCTTGGGATTGTGTATTTCTCAGTGATCTTGTCTTATGTTGCTGTTATCTATTGAGATTCAAAGAACTATAATAATGTCTTAAACATTAACAAAAAGAAGATAAGTCGAAAAGGAAGGTGGGTGAAAACATTTGCTTGAACATTGGGACACCCAAATCTCCAAAGAATGTTAAAATAGGTGCCAAATGTTCTAATGGAGAGAAAATGAAGTTTTCCAAGCTACTTGGTGAATTTCAAGATGTTTTTGCTTGGTCTTATGAGGATCTTCATGGTTTTGGTTTTGATCTTGGTCTGATACAACATGCCATCCCCATCAATGAAGGCATAAAACCAGTTAGATAAAAACAAAGACCTATCAAACCTACACTGGAAGCAACTATTCGAAAGGAGTTGGAAAAAATCTTGAAGGCTGGGATCATCTTTCCGGTCAAATATTCTGAATGGGTTTCAAATTTGGTTCTTGTCCGAAAATCCACTAAGCATATCAAATATTGCATTGATTTTCACGGAGTTAAGTGGGCTATTATGAAAGGTTATTTTCTTCTCCCTAACATAGAAATGATTCTGCAATGAGTCACAGGGTCATAGATGATGCCCTTACTTGATGTTTTTTCCAGTTACAATCAAATCAAGGTAAAAGGGGTAGATAAATTCAAAACCACCTTTATTACTATTTGGGGTACCTTGACTTATGAACGTGTGCCTTTTTGTCTTATTTGATGCAAGTACCACTTTTAAAAAACCTACGCAAATAACTCTTGACGATTTGATCGGTGAAGTTATTCATATTTATCTTGATGATCTAATTGTGTACATTAAAGGGTTGTCAATTGTCTCAAAGTTTCAAGATTTATGGTTAGGTCCTTTCAAGATCACTTTTGTCCTGGGTACTAATTCTTACATTCTAAAAGATTCAAAGGAGCGATTGTTTTCCTACAACACTAACGGTTCTCACTTGAAACATTATGTGGAACCAACTTGAAAAGTTTTAACACTGTTTGGATTTTCTGTATATTAGTAATGTAGCTCTGCTTTCATTTTCCACTGTTTTTTTTATTTTCTGCTCTACAATAGTTTGATTTATGATTTCTTTTTTAATAACTTTCTGCTGCTTTTACATTTCTGTCATTTTATTTTTGCTGTTTTAAATTTTGTAATTTTAATTTTGTCATGATTTTTATTGCTTTTCACCTTTTAGTTGATTTTGGTCAAGAATAATATGTTGGATCAGTTCTTCCACAATGTCACTCCTGCAAGATATTGTTAGTCAATAACAATCAAGCTTACACAACTGTTACGATGTTCCCCTTGAAAGCACACTTGAATTTGTTATCTTCTTTCACAGTTGTCTTATAAAGAAATTGGTTATCTCCCGCTTCTGCTTTCCATTTCTTCATCCATTTGAGAATTTATAAGAGAAAGTCCATAAAATTTTCTCCTTGAAGTAAAGAGCAGGTTCCGGCTGAATGATTATGCATACAGGTATAAACTCCCTCATACTTAAAATTTTTCATAAGTTATTCCCAAGTTCCCGATCATTTTTCCATTAAATCCATTCACTTCCCCATGTTGCACTCTTCCGGGTTATATTTTTTGATCTGCTGTTCTTTCTCTACGAAACCATGTGTTTTGAGTTCTTAATATGTTGGAAACAAATTTCCCCGTGGAGTCGCCAGTTTGTTGACGATAAAAACCGCAACGAGGATTTCGCCGACAAAGTATTGCTAAAAGCCTATTATTTATAAGCTAAGTGATATATATAATACTAGTAGGTGGGACCCTCTTGTATATTGGAGGATCAAAGATAGTCTTGTTACACATTTTATGTTGTTGTTCGATGATGCTTACATGGTTCTACATGATTGCTGGTGAAATATTGGTTTTGTTCACGACATAATGGCAGATGGATAATGCATGTTATATGTGGGTTTCATTACTCTAAACTCTAAATTCCATGTATGAATGGCTTGTATTCACTATTATTACAATGCAATTGGCACCACGATTTATTACATGTAACACCTGCACAAGACACATGTTAGTCATAACAAGAGATAAAAGCAATATAGAATAAATCTAAGAAAATAAACTATGCTATGATATACTATGAGAAATTGAAGTTTAAAAAGGGTTGATGTTAGTCCTAACTAGCAATGTTAGTGGCTATACGATTATTATTGAGTTATCCTTGGCACATGTGATATATGTTATAGTATGGTTTTGGATTAATGGTTAGTATGGATCGGGTGGCGCATTTGGGAAGTAATGTATGCAAGTTTCAATGGCATGGAATAATGGCATGGATTAATGTTGGTTGGCTGTCGTGTACTACATAATTGAATGAAGGGAGGATGGAAGCGACCTGCAGTAAATGCACGTCACTCCATACCTCTCCCACTGGCCATCACCCTAGTTCGGTTATTGTTCATTTGATTTTCGTTGTGGTTGAGCTCTGATATTCATGCGAGGAAGGAACTACTTGACCAAGCTAGCATTTTTAAAGGTCATTGGGTTACAGGTATGTTTTTTTTTCCCATCCATGAACTTGCTCTGTTATGAAATAAATGTTGGCTCGATGATGTATTGGTATGTGTTTTTCTTGAGGCTGACAACTGTGTAAAATCGTGGTGTTTCTCTGGAATGGTTGTTTTTGTGTTATTCATTGCAAATGGAAAATTGGATGGTTGAAGTCACGATTTCATTGACTATTCTGTGTGAAGGAAGCCGTGATGGCTCTCTGTTGTCTCTTTGGTGTTTTGTTGGAGGGTTTCATTCGATTTGGACTTGATGACCATCTCCCTATAGTATTTGTAACCATACACGGTCATATTTGGTGTTATGGGGTTGTTGTGTATGATTTGAACCACCTTTGGGTCACTGCATATCGTTTTCCACATGGTCGTGGGCTCATTTTATGTTATTGGTATCTGCACAGTTGGTTATGGTGGCTATTAGGCCAAGATGATTTCTTTAGGGTTGATTTATATGACCTGGGCTCTGTGGTTCTATCACCATTATTCGGCTTTTTGGGGAAAAAACACGAGGGTTATGCCTCTGCGTGTTTTTGGTGTTGGTTACTGGCCAGGAAGAAACCTATGCTCTTCTGCATCGTGGTCTACCCTATCTGGGAACTGTCACACTGTCTTGCAAGCTAAAGGTGATGTGTCCTGTGTGTCCACCACGTTGTCTTGAAGGGTTCTCACCTGCTGTTGATATGGTTGACTCCAGTCTCCCTGTGGTTTAATGATCGAGCGAACCCTTGACTATTTTCTTGTATTCATTGGTACCGAACCCAATTTTGATTAACTCAACAGTCACACTCTATCGGTTATCTAGTTGACTGCTATAGTTTGTTGGGTAGTGTTAACAATGGTTTTGATTATTGGCTTGTCTGTGTTTGGTCGCGTGGTTGGAGAGTTGTGATTGGAAATGATAATTGTTATACGGTTGATGCCTTCGTTTGTTATGACAATTGAATCAATAGCTCAACATGGTTTAATTGGTTGATTAGAAAAGTTGTAAAAGGAAATGAAAATGGGCTTACAGTCCTTGCCTGCTTGTGTTGTAACAGTTGGATTGATAACTCAACATTGTTTATGGTTTGATTGGGAATAATTAGATATGTACAGTCACATAAATGCTTCTTTGCATTATGCGTTGGTCTGTATGTTTCCTATATCGTGGTATAAATTGAAATAATGGTCGTTGTTACTGTGTGTTTTAATTTCCCAATCAGGATTATTGCAATTTGAAGTATTGATGATTGTGGCTTGGCTGTCCACTATGTATGATTTATGGATATCGTGCATTGTATCGTTTTATTGCACCATTAGAGATGGACACAGGGTTTTTAGTAGTATGGTTTCATTGCAATTTAATTGTTAAATTGGTTAAAGGAATGGGATCATACATGTTTTAAAAAGGCTTGTGTTTGTGTTTGATTTGAAGAATTAATTTATGGACAATGGTTAAGGTTTTGATGCTCAGCAGAGTTGAAACAAATGATTGTGTGTTCATTGGAATTTTGTTTTAAATATAAAATGGAAGAAATGAGAGGAAACAAAATTCTTATACAAGATGTTTGGAAGGCATATTGATTTTGAGTATGATGACACTGTGTTAATTGAAAGGGTTGAAGATTTAAATGTCGACAGTGAACAAGTGTTAACACACAATAATTGATTAATTGATCACAATCATTGTTTAGTTGGTGTTGGATCGTTTGCATTAAATACATAATTGTTTTATGGATCATTTAATTGATTTTACGAATAGTATTCACTTTTTTCCCTACCATTATTTCACTTTTTGCACATTACAATCCCCTCACCTTCCCATATTCATTATCCACTCCCTATTCTTGAAATTTAATTGTAGTTAAGGGAAACTCCTGTATTATGACAGTTTAAGATCGCAGGGATGGATTACAATGATATATTCTTTAGTTTACATTACAATTGATTTTTTGTTGTCTATGAACAGTAATCATGATATTTCCCCCCTCATTTTAACATTTGTCACTCAATACAATCCCTCACATATCCAAGAACCTTTGTTCACCCCCTACTCATTGACAACTATTAAACAATTTGTATGGATTGGATTGCATGATTCTGATATGTTGCTGAGCCAAATTTTATTTCATATTTTAAAGAGTTGTCATGTATGGTTGTTAAAGAAACTATTTGATAATCAATTATGCATACATGAATGAGATTTTTCAATAGAGGTAGCCATGGCATGGGTAACCAAGGAAGAGGTAATTGGAACAGGGGCCCTAGAAGGCCAAGATTCTCTATACACTTTGATGCAGACTCACAAGAGTTAGGCCAGCTATTTCAAGCTGGGATTTTTAACTGGATTGGGCAAGGAGTGGTCCAACCTAGGACTGAAAGGCCTCCCTTCCAATCCCCACAGGTCTCTGGTATCCCCGTGCCTCCTCATGTCTCACTGCAACCTGAAGTTCCCGAAAACGACGGATGGAAAGAGATTGTCCACCCGACAGTCTCCCAACATCGTGGTTGGCCTAACTTATCGTTACCTGCTCCTCCACCCATCAATCAAATTTTCCAAGATGCCCCTGTCCACTCACCAGTTCAGTCTTCCCATGCAAGAAAAATGTTGAAAACCGAGGCCCACCATGCCCCTGACAAAGGAAAAGCCACTGCTGCCCCTTCCTCACCCTCAAATGACTCTGATAAATCCATGTCCTTCCACATGCATTTGAGAGATGATTGCCCTCATGTGATCAACGAGATTAGGCCTAAAGTCTCCACACACCCTAAGGAAAATTCAGAGAGATCAAAAGGTGACAACAACAACAAGGAAAAGATTGCCTCCTAGAGTGGAAAATATGGATTTTAAGCTTTTTTATTTATTAATTGTGAGAACAATTGACTTCTGAAATTTTGGACAACACACTATTTTTGGATATATGAGTAATATATTTTGGAAATAATTTCAATTATCATTGTGATAAATTATCAAATATGAATGTGATGATGGAAGTCACAAGGAGGGATGTTTTGTTTAATTAACTAGTTGTGTTATGATTGTTAAAAGCTAAAGGGATTCACAAGGGGTCCCACCTACTAATTATTATTTATTTAAAAACCCTTATTATGATTTATTACTTTTCCCCCTAACTAAAAATTTGGTTGAGTTTTAGTTAACTTAACTAAGGAAGTAGTTAAACTACTTCAACCAATTCTAATTTTCTTAAAGGCAAAAGGAAAGGGAGGAACAAGAGGAGAATAGAAGGAGAAACATACGAAGGTTTGATCTTTGAGTTTTGTTGAGATAATTTGGTTTTCATTCATTCCTTAATTCATTAGAAGCCTAATTCTTTTTTATGATAGCAGGGTCCTATTGTAGACAACAAGATTCAGGGCTGAATTATATCATTGAAACACTTGTTTTTCAAAGGCGTTGATCTATATTTGATAGTCTGTGTAGACTTGTTTGTTTGTGAATTAGATTTCATGACTGAAAAAGGCTATTGTGCAGAGTCGAGTGGGGAACAATATGTGACAAGATAATCCAGATTTTAAATTTCAGTTTTTTACTTTCTGTAAGAGGTCATCGGGGACGTCTAAGTTTGACTTTGGTCCAAAACTTCCTCAACAAATTTTGTAAAGAGAACAATTCTTTGATGGATTGGAATGAAATAAAGGATTGCTTTATGTCTCATCTATTTTGATTATTGACTTGGTGTCTTTACTTCTGTATCTATATTTATTTCATCATCTGCTATGTTCATAAAATTACATAAATAATTAATTTTTCAGCAAGCTTTATTTATAAAAAAACCAGCCTAAGCACTTGTAAACAATACTTGTGAATTAGGATACCAATTTTGATGGATATAAATCTAGGGTGATATTCCTGTATATCTTGCTTTATCCAAGAAAGATATGAAAATGCTTGAGTAAGATCATTTCATATCTTTTCCTCAACATTTATTTGGCGACCATACTGGGGAGATCTTCAATATCTCTCTAGTTAATTTTTATGCTTGATTAGCATCGAATACATCTATTTTTTTTGATATTGATTCTTTGACTGTTTTATTTCTTAATGACTGTGCCTGTTGCAAGGCAGCCCAATATTGAGACCGATCTTCAAGATCAGACCAACATTGCTTTGAATTTGTTCAACACCATTTTAGACACCGCCAATACTCGTGCTGAGCTTAATCATTCATTGTCATCAATTGAACGAGATATTAGTGCTCAAGGACTTTGGGAAGCTAGACGTAGACAACCTAGAAATCAACAATAACCTTCTTGTTCCTTCAGTTTTGGCCTTACTTTCATGTCCTTAGACCCTCGTGTTTCTAGAAGAAGATGAGGCTTATCACGTGAAATTAATCCTATTTCTGAAATAGGAAGAAGGAATGTTGTGTTATCAACACAACAAAGTGCTCCAAGGATAACTTTGTCTGATTCATCCAGTTCGTCTTTCTCTCCCTCACCTATCATCCACACGATTGCATCTAGTGGTGGCTCTGATGGCACTGGAAGTGCTTCCTCCTCTCAGTCTTCAACTTCGTCAGTGATTGGTAGCTTATATAGCCACCATATCCTTGTCCAATCTACCACAAATCCCACAAAAGTCATTAAAAAGTATGGGATCTTTTCAGTTTGAAGAAGATGCCACAACCACACCATGGCATGTGTCCTCTCCTCTCAACCTAGCACCTTCTACTCGTCCACTTCCTAAATTCAAAGATCATCTCCCTAAGTTTTCTGGAAATAACATTGTCACTACAAACGAACATCTGGTGGCATTTTCTAACGCTTGTCACAAGATAGGAGCCAATGACAACGATACTTGCATGCACTTATTCGTCAATTATTTGGAAGGAAAGGCTACAACCAATTTCTTTGACATTCCTCCTAAGATTCTGTCTTCTTGGGAGGAGTTAGTTTATTGGTTCAAGTCCACCTATGGGGAATCTAAAATCCTAGCTGAGCAGTTACATGAGTACAATAGAATCGCCTATAAGGATGGTGAAACCATCAAGTCCTTCAACTTGCGTTTCACTAAGTTATACAATCAAATCCCTGAACTCTTTCGACCTCATAACCAAGCCACTTTCATGCATTACTACAATGCATTACCTTCCCCATAGCGTCATAGGATTGAGGAAAAATCCATTGATAACCTCGGTTCTACTTTTCATACTTGTTTAGAGTATGAAGAACAACTTGAAAGAATATGTCTTCATAAGGAAGAATCAGTTAAACAGACCGACATGTGTCTCTTACAACTATTACAAGATATGAATAATCGTATGGTAGCATATGAGCGAAAAAAAAATGTCTCCCCTCTCACACCTGGAGTTTCATCCTCTTATACACCCCCCTTTAGAAATCCAATGGAAAATAATTTTCAGCCTAAATCTATCATGCCTCGAAGTTGGTGTAACTTTTGCGAGGAATCCACATGTGAGGTAAGGAATAGTTCTAGAGATAAGATCTTTGGTAAAAATCAAGAAACTACCATCGCTGTCCTAGATTTTGCAGAGCCAGAAGATGTCATGATCATCAATACTAGGAACAAATCCTATGCTCCCAAAGGAAAATTTGATACTCCCCTCAATTGTTCTAGACCGAGCTCATCCTCACCAGCTACTACTGTTCAGGTTGCTAAAGTTCCTGACAGTCAAGGAATTACTTCCCCTCTCCCCTCTTCCAAATACAATATTCTGAATCAGTTGGCCAACATCAAAACATATGCAACCCTTCTGGACATGGTTGCCGTCCCTGAACAACCGAGGCATCTAAAACACTTCCTGGAAGGAAAATATTCCGTTGTAGCCAACCTCTCTGAAGAGGTGAATAAAGAGGATTCGTCTGTAAATAAAGTAGGTGTACATAACTTTAGATACCCTGTAAAAAATCCCCCTTTTTATATTTCTGTAAATATTATGGATAAGATCACCCATTTTTTCCTCATTGATGGCGGTTCGGGCCCAAGTGTGATGTCAAATATTATTATAGAAGAGCTAGGCTTGTCTTGTACAAATGAAAACGTCAGGAGCATGCTCTCTTATAATAGTCTACAACAAACGACCATAGGTGAGATTAAAGATGTGACCTTAGTTTTGTGCGCACACCCTAAAATAAGGACAACCCTTAGTATTGAGGTAATTGATATGCCAATTAGTAATTACTCAATCATCTTGGGAAGAGATTGACAAGATTTTGACGGGGATACCTCTCACTTGATAAGACACATTTATCCATTCCTCGAAATGGTAAAAACATTATAGTGCTTAGAGAGGGAAGGATTTCACCTTACATAGCGAGTGTCCCACAACACAATGTGAACTATATCGAAGAGGACCTAGGAGTGTATTCCATCTTTACTGAGGAGGATAACATTCCCCTGGAACAAATTGATTTAGATGATGGTATGTGGCACATGCACTTTGATGGTTCATGCTCTAGTGAAGGTAAAGAAGATGGCATTATCTTAATTTTTCCTATAGGAAAAATCCATAACTTTTCTTATAGGTTGGAGTTTGCTTGCACGAACAATGTCACTGAATTCAAAGCTTTATTATTAGGCATTGAAAATGCCTACAATCTTGGTTGTGGTCACCTTTCAATTTTTGGAGATTCCGAGCTTGTTGTGAACCTTGTACGTAAGATTTACTCTCCTAGAAACAAGTTGATGAAACGATACACCTAAACTGTTTGGGCACTTATCTCAAACCTTTTATATTTCAACATCACTCATGTTAAGAGGGAATTGAACTCAATGGCCGATCAATTAGCTGTTTTTGCAGCCTCTTCTAATCGACAACTTTTGCCACACAGACCTGATTGTACTTTTCAATCTCTATATCGTCCACATATCCTTGAAAATATATAATGTTGGCAGGTCTTCCCTAACTATGAGAGCATCTGTTCTTTCATTCAAAATGAACCTTATAAGCCCAAGGAAATTATATCCATAGAAGATAACAAGATTCCTAAGGCTTTGACTCGTCTATAGAGTCCATTTTCATCGAGTGATGTAGGCAATAAAGAGAAACAGAAAGAAGAGGAGTAAAAAAGGAAGGTGGGTGAAGCCATCTCCTTGAACATTGGGACACCCAAATCTCCAAAGAATGTTAAAATATGTGAAAAATTTTCTAATGAAGAGAAAATGAAGTTTGCCAAGCTACTTGGTGAATTTCAAGATGTTTTTGCTTGGTCTTATGAGGATATTCGTGGTTTTGATCCCGGTCTTATACAACATGCCATCCCCATCAAGGAAGGCATAAAACCAGTTAGGAAAAAACAAAGACTTATCAACCCTGCACTGGAAGCAACTATTCGAAAGGAGTTGGAAAAACTCTTGAAGGTTGGGATCATCTTTCCAGTCAAATATTTTGAATGTGTGTCAAATTTTGTTCCTGTCCAGAAATCTACTGGGCATATCATATTTTGTGTCGATTTTCGTGCAGTTAAGCGGGCTATTATGAAATATTATTTTCCTCTCCCTAACATAGAAATGATTCTGCAGCAAATCGCAGGGTCACAGATGATGCCCTTACTTGATGTTTTTTTCGGTTACAATCAAATCAAGGTAAAAGGGGAAAATAAATTCAAAACCACCTTTATTACTATTTGGGGTACCTTGACTTATGAATGTATGCCTTTTTGGCTTATCTGATGCAAGTACCACTTTTAAAAAACCTATGCAAATAAATCTTGACGATTTGATCGGTGAAGTTATTCATATCTATCTTGATGATCTAATTGTGTACGTTCAAGGGTTGTCAATTGTCTCAAAGTTTCAAGAGTTATGGTTGGGTCCTTTCAAGATCTCTTTTGTCCTGGGTACTAATTCTTACATTCTAAAATATTTACAGGAGCGATTGTTTTCCTACAACACTAACGATTCTCACTTGAAACATTAAGTGGAACCACCTTTTAGTTTATTTTCGTCAAGAATAAGATGTTGGATCAGTTCTTCCACAGTGTCACTCCTACAAGATATTGTTAGTCAATAACAATCAAGCTTACACAATTGTTACAATGTTCCCCTTGAAAGC
>SNQJ01S0023315.1:42672-90249 GCA_010110895.2 Picea sitchensis | reverse complement strand
ATATATATATATATATATATATATATATATATATATATATAATACTAGTAGGTGGGACCCCCTTGTAGATTGGAGGATCAGAGATAGTCTTGTTAGACATTTTATGACGCTGTTTGATGATGCATACAGGGTTCTACATGATTGATGTTGAAATATTGCTTTTGTTCGCGACATAATGGCAGATGGATAATGCATGTTATATGTGGGTTTTGTTACTCTAAGCTCTAAATTCCATGTATGAATGGATTGTATTCACTGTTCTTACAATGCTATTGGCGCCATGATTTATTACATGTTACACCTGCACAAGACACATGTTAGTCATAACAAGAGATAAAACAATATGGAATAAATCTAAGAAAGGAAACTATGCTATGCTATACTATGAGAAATTGAAGTTTAAAAAGGGTTGATGTTAGTCCTAACTAGCAATGTTAGTGGCTATATGATTATAATTGAGTTATCCTTGGCACATGTGATATATGTTATAGTATGGTTTTGGATTAATGGTTAGTATGGATCAAGTGGCACATTTGGGATGTAATGTATGCAAGTTTCAATGGCATGGATTAATGTTGGTTGGATATCGTGTACTATGTAATTTAATGAAGAGAGGATGGAAGCGACGTGCAATAAATGCATGTCACTCCATACCTCTCCCACTGGCCGTCACCCTAGCTTGATTATTGTTCATTTGATTTTCACTGTGGTTGAGCTCTGATATTCAGGTGAGGAAGGGACTACTCGACCAAGCTTGCATTTTTAAAGGTCATTAGGTTACAAGTATGTTTTTTTCACCCATCCCTGAACTTTCTCTGTTATGAAAAAAATGTTGTCTTGGTGATGTATTGGTCTGTGTTTTTCTTGAGGCTGGAAACTGTGTAAACTCGCGGTGTTTCTCTAGAATGATTTTTTTTGTGTTATTCATTGCAAATGGAAAATTGGATGGTTGAAGTCACGATTTCATTGACTATTCTATGTGAAGGAAGCCATGATGGCTCTCTGTTGTCTCTTTGGGTTTTTGTTGGAGGGTTTCATTCGGTTTGGACTTGCTGGCCGTCTCCCTGCAATATTTGTAACCGTACCCGACCGCATTTGGTGTTATGGGGTTGCTGTGTATGATTTGAACCACCTTTGGGTCATTGAATATCGTTTTCCACCTGGTCATGCGCTCATTTTATGTTATTGGTATCTGCACAGTTGGTTATGGTGGCTTTTATGCCAAGAGGCTTGCTTTAGGGTTGGTTGCTATGACCTAGGCTCTGCGATTCTATCATCTTTATTTGTATTTTTGGGGAAAAAACATGAGGGTTATGCCCCTATGTATTTTTGGTGTTGGTTACTGGCCAGTAATAAACCTCTGCTCTTCTGCATCGTGGTCTACCCTATCTGGTGTGAAATGTCACCCTTTCTTGCAAGCTAAAGGTTATGTGGCCTGTGTGTCCACCGCATTGTCTCGAAGGGTTCTCACTTGCTATTAATATGGTCGACTCCAGTCTCCCTGTGTTTCAATGATCGAGCGAACCGTTGACTATTTTATTGTATTCATTGGTACTGAGCCTGATTTTGATTAACTCAACAGTCACACTCTGTCAGTTATCTGGTTGACTGTTATAGTTTGTTGGGTAGTATTAGAAATGGTTTTGATTACTGGCTCGTCTCTGTTTGATCGCGTGGTTGGAGAGTTGTGATTGGAAATGATAATTGTTATACGGTCGATGCCTTCTTTTGTTATGACAGTTGTATCGATAACTTAGCATGGTTTAATTGGTTGATTAGAAAAGTTGTAAAAGGAAATGAAAATGGGCTTACAATTGTTGCCTCCTTGTGTTGTAACAGTTTGATTGATAATTCAACATTGTTTATGGTTTGATTGGGAGTAATTAGATATGTACAGTCACATAAATGCTTCTTTGCATTATGAATTGGTCTGTATGTTTCCTACGACATGGTATAAATTGAAATAATGGTCATTGTTACTGTGTGTTTTAATTGCCCTATCAAGATTATTGAAATTTGAAGTATTGATGATTGTGGCTTGGCTATCCACTGTGTATGATTTATGGATATTGTGCATCGTATCCTTTTATTGCACCATCAGAGATGGACACAGGGTTTTTAGTAGTATGGTTTCATTGCAATTCAATTGTTAAATTGGTTAAAGGAATGGGATCGTACACGTTTTAAAAAGTCTTGTGTCTGTGTTTGATTTGAATAATTAATTTATGGACAATGGTTAAGGTTTTGATGCTGAACAGAGTTGAAACAAATGATTGTGTGTTCATTGGAATTTTGTTAAATATAAAATGGAAGAAATGAGAAGAAACAAAATTCTTATACAAAATGTTTGGAAGGCATATTGATTTTGAGTATGATGACACTGTGTTAATTAAAAGGGTTGAACATTTAAATGTGGACAGTGAACAAGTGTTAACACACAATAATTGATTAATTGATCACAATCATTGTTTAGTTGGTGTTGGATTGTTTGCATTAAATACATAATTGTTTTATGGATTACTTAATTGATTTTACGAACAATATTCGCTTTTTTCCCTACCATTATTTCACTTTTCGCACATTACAATCCCCTCGTCTTCCCATATTCATTATCCACTCCCCGTTCCTGAAATTTAATTATAGTTAAGGGAAACTCTGTATTATGACATTTTAAGATCGTAGGGATGGATTACAGTGATATATTCTTTGGTTTACATTGCAGTTGATTGTTTGTTGTCTGTGAGCAGTAATCATGATCTTTTCCCCCTCATTTTAACATTTTTTTCTCAATACAACCCCTTGCATATCCCATAACCTTTGTTCACCTCTTGCTCATTGACAACTATTAAACAATTTGTATGGATTGGATTGCATGAGTCTGATATGTTGTTGAGCCAAATTTTATTTCATATTTTAAAAGAGTTGTCATGTATAGTTGTTAAAGAAACTATTTGCTAATTAATTATGCATATAAGAATGATATTTTTTA
The DNA here is from genome assembly GCA_010110895.2 of Picea sitchensis. Classification (NCBI taxonomy): domain Eukaryota; kingdom Viridiplantae; phylum Streptophyta; class Pinopsida; order Pinales; family Pinaceae; genus Picea; species Picea sitchensis. The sequence continues at coordinate 87,260 of SNQJ01S0023315.1, read as the reverse complement.
GCAGAGGTAGCCATGCCAGGGGAAACTGAGGAAGAGGTAATTGGAACAGGGGCCCTAGAAGGCCAATATTCTCTATACACTTTGATGCAGACTCACAATAGTTAGGCTAGCTATTTCAAGCTGAGTTTTTTAACTGGATTGGGAAAGGAGTGGTCCAACCTAGGCCTGAAAGGCCTCCCTTCCATGCCCAACATGTCCCTGGTATCCCTGTGCCTCCTCATGTCTCACTGCAATGCAAAGTTCCCGAAAATGACAAATGACAAGAGATAAAGTCCACCCAACAATCTCCCAACATCGTGGCTAGCCTAACTTATCCTTACCTGCTCCTCCGCCCATCAATAAAATTGTCCAAGATTCCCTTGCCCACTCACCAATTCAGTCTTCCCATGCAATCAAAAGGTTTAAAACTGAGGCCCACCATGCCCCTGACAAAGGAAAATCCACTACTGCCCCTTCCTCACTCTCAAATGACTATGATAAATCCATGTCCTTCCGCATGCATTTGAGAGATGATTGCTCTCATGTGATCAACAAGATTAGGACTAAAGGCTCCACACAACCTAAGGAAAATTCAGAGAGATCAAAAGGTGACAACAACAACAAGGAAAATATTGCCTCCCAGAGTGGAAAATATGGATTTTAAGCTTTTTTATTTATTAATTGTGAGAATAGTTGACTTCTGAAATTTTGGACAACACACTATTTTTGGATATATGAGTAATATATTTTGGAAATAAGTTCAATTATCATTGAGATAAATTGTCAAATATGAATTTGATGATGGGAGTCATAAGGAGGTATGTTTTGTTTAATTAACTAGTTGTGTTATGATTGTTAAAAGCTAAAGGGAGTCACAAGGGGTCCCACCTACTACTTATTATTTATTTAAAAACCCTTATTATAATTTATTACTTTTCCCCCTAACTAAAATGTTGGTTGATTTTTAGTTAACTTAACTAAGGAAGTATTTCAACTATTTCAACCAATTCTAATTTTCTTAAAGGAAAAAGGATAGGGAGGAACAAGAGGAGAATAGAAGGAGAAACATACTAAGGTTTGATCTTTGAGTTTTGTTGAGATAATTCAGTTTTCATTCATTCCTTAATTCATTTGAAGCATAAATATTTTTTATGATAGCATGGTCCTATTGTAGACAACAAGATTCATGGCTGAATTACATCATTCAGACACTTGTTTTTCAGAGGTGTTGATCTATCTTTGATAGTCTGTGTAGACTTGTCTGTTTGTGAATTAGATTTCATGACTGACAAAGGATATTGTGCAGAGTCAAGTGGGAAACAATATGTGGCAAGCTGATCTAGCTTTTAAAGTTCAGTTTTTTACTTTTTGTCAGAAGTCCTTTTGTATGTTTCATCGGGGACGTCTAAGTTTGACTTTGCTCCAAAACTTCCTCAAGAAATTTTGTAAAGAGAATGATTCTTTGATGAACTGGAATGAAATAAAGTATTGCTTTATGTATCATCTGTTTTGATTATTGACTTGGTGTCTTTACTTTTGTCTCTATATTTATTTCAGCATCTGTTATGTTCACAAAATTACATAAATAATGATTTTTTCAGAAAACTTTTATTTATAAAAAAACCAGCCTAAGCATTTGTAAACAATACTTGTGAATTAGGATACCAATTTTGATGGCTATAAATCTAGGGTGATATTCCTGTCTATATTGATTTAGCCAAGCAAGATCTGAAAATGATTGAGTAAGATCATTTCATATCTTTTCCTCAACAATGACCACCTTGGAAATGTGGTCACTAATTCCATCTTATAATTTCACTCGAAAAATAAAAATAAGTGTAAGTATAATATTTTGAATTTAACTTAGTTTTAGGGATATTAATTAAATGTTCTAAAATATTAGTGAATTAAATTAGGATTTTTCCTTACCTGTACATCTCAATATGGAGATAGTTGGCAACTAAGATTGAGGATATTAGTTATTTATTTCAAAGCATAAAGAGGAAAATATAGGAAAGGTTGATCTCATATAAGAAGGGAACACGGGAGAGCAGGAGAACAATAGAGTGCATTCAAGGAGAAGGATAAAAAATTGTTGAAGCGACGAGCAAGTACAACAAAACATACACAGTTGTAGAAATCGTTTCCATGCGCATACTGCACCTTTCGGTTTGCATGTCCTACACCTTCAGAATTTCAAGGTGTACTTTATTGTTTGTGATTGCTTAAGTGTGATTCAGTGTTGAGAGGAGAGGAAGAAACATTTGCTGCTTAGAACAATTAGGAAAATAATAGGCTGTACTACTGTAGCTGCACCTTTCTTACACACGCTAGACACTTCATATCTATGAGATTTAATGATCGTATAAATGTTGTTTAATGTAGGTTGTAGATGTCACCTTGTAAGATTTGATCAAAGGAATGAAAATATGATTAAAAGGAGAAATCCCTATGTATGTGTTTTATTTCTCCCACTGTTCATTTTTTCGCAGTTGTGTGATTGATGCAATATTCAAAAGCTTAATTTTTTTCCTTTTTTTTTGAATTATTTAATGAGAGAACAATAGGACAACACTGAATTAGGCTTGAAAAATTTACATCGTATCAGAGTAGCTTCTTTGATTGAGATTCTCAAGGATTTACAAAAGTAAAGCAATTGTCAAAATATGGACTAGTGGTTAGAGGGTTGCAAAATTCTTTTAAGGGTTGATTTTCATAACTGAGAGTTTGTGCATTAGATCTCAGAGATGTTATCAGATAGTCTTAGATTCAATGATAGACTAGATGGTGCCTCAAATTTCGTGTCATGGAAAATGAGGGTTACACTCTTATTAAAAGAGACTGATCTTTGGAATATTGTTCCTTCGCCTATAGATATACATCATTTGGAAAATCAGAAGAAGAAGGAAGTGAAGGCCAAGTGGATGATCATGGACGCCATAAAGGATCATTTGATCCCTCATATATCCGAGAATAAAACTGCAAAGAAGATGTTCGATGCCCTAGTTGGCCTATACCAGAGTGAGAACGTAGACATAAATATGATATTGAAAAACAAATTCAGATCCATAGAGATGACTATATTAGATTTAGTGGCCAATTACCTCATGAAGGCCATGCAGGTTCGTGATCAACTTGTAGCAGTTGGGGAGAATATTGTAGATGCAAAGTTGGTAAAAATGGCATTGAATGGATTCAAAGCTTCATGGTGTTGGGGTACATGATCAACTACATGCTTACTGACATACTCATTTTTTCCATTTTCCCTACTATTTAGGAGGACTGCTATTTATAACAGGTCTATTTTTAGTCGGTGGATTCCTATATGTAATACCATGGGAAAATACCATGGGTTTCCAAAACCACAGACTCATAAACCACCATTAGGAAAATTTCCATTTTTTAGCTACGATTAGGCCAATTCCTATTTTTTAGCCACCAATAGGCAAATTCCTATTTTTAGGAGATAATTCCTATTTCCTTAATTTTATGAGATATTTCCTATTTCATGGCTATAGAGCACACTTTAGTAATAATATTAGCCTCCTAGGGAAGTGCACATTGCCCATCTAATACTTGGATTTAACTCACTTCACTTATTTAGTGAATTTTCATAATTAACAAATTCTCACTCAGTTAGGACTTTAGTTCTATTCTTGGACTCTAGTCTTATTCTAGGATATTTTTTCTATTATGGAATGCATGTTGAATTCATGTAGAGTTCTCACTAAGTTCACACTTAAATTTTTGACCTCTTCTTATTATTAACAACTTTTGACTTTAGTTAATTGTTGCTATTGGGAGAAGTTACTTTTTTACTTGAGCATGTACATGGAAATCCCAACCCAGTGCACATTACACCTCATGTGGAGAGTCCTATATATTGTACTCATTATCAAGGATTAATAAATTGTGATTAGAGTTGGTTTCTTAGTCTCTTATGTGTGAAGATTGATTCTATTTTTCTCTCTCCTCTCTCTCTTTTGCAATTAGCTAGTGTAGTATTTCCTTCTCACAATTAGGTCTTGGATTGTGGCTTAATCCTACATGGTATCATAGCCATTATTGTGAAGGAGTATTCAATTTTATTGCAGGTTTATATATCATATTGGACAACCCAAAAATAACTATGGATCAACCATCTTCTTCATTGATCTTGACACCCTTCAACTACTTTGAGTGGAAGCCCAAGATAGAGCTTCTACTTCGAAGCAAGGTTTTGTATAGGATCACCATGGGGACTGAGGTCAAGCCTACTTTATCCATAGAGAAATCAAAATAATCCAATAGAATGGATGAAGCCTACATGATATTATGCTTGAGCATCTCTGCAGATCTCCTCTTTCATGTTGATACTTGCAAGACTCCTAACGATGTTTGGACAAAGTTGAAGGATTTGCTAGGAAATAAAGACAATCTAAGAGGTCATCAGATGAAGAATGATATACATGCATTGAATTCGAGAGATTTCGAGACCCTACATGACTACTTCTGAAAGTTTAAAACTTTGTTTTCTCATGTTAAGGATTGTGGAATTGATAAGAAAGATGAACACTTAATCTTTTCAATTCTAACAAAACTAGGACCAGAGTATTCTGTCTGCAGTTCTTCTTTTCATACTACTAGGTTAGTTATGGGGTCTACATGGAATATTCCATCCCTAGATTATTTCATGGAGTCACTTATAAATGAGCAAACAAATCTCATCCAAATAGGGGCACTTAATAATTCCAAGCCCCATGCATTTACAACTCAAGGAAGTTCAAAGAAGAATAAGCAAAATAACAACGGTAAGAAGGACCAAGAGAACAAGAAGGAAGGTAAGAAAAAGTCAACAGAAGAGAGTTTGAGTTCCAAGGCATCAAAAGGAAAGAAGGAGAAGACAAAGGGTTCCTATTGTAACAAAGGGTTCCATATTGAGAGTTCTTTCATGAAAAATACCATAGATCTCATGGCACAAACACTTGAACAACATCACCTCGAGGATTGTATTCCAAATAATGCAAGGAAAAATCTATCATCAGAAAGAAGTAATGGTCATGCATTACTTGCTATTTCATCTTCTCCTAATGCTTGGGTGCTTGATTAAGGGGCTACCCATCACATGGCCGCATTAGATAGATTTTCTCATACTTGGAGACTTGTTCCAGACCACCGATCTTCATGAGAGATGATTCTCCTGCAGAGGTGTGAAGTAGGGGTAGAGTTGATCTAGACCATGGATGCTTTTAGGATGTACTTCATGTTCCTAAGCTTGCAATGAATCTTCTATCCATCTATCAAATCACTTGTTCAGGTTCATGGAAGAAGGTGGAGTTCACTCGAGACTTAGTTATTATTTTCGACTTGTCAGATGGTTCAAAATTTTTCATTGGTGAGGTTAATCACCATTCCAGGTTGTACACCTTCTCTAACTTCACTCATAAATATGATTATGTATCTCTTCTAACACATGCTAATGAATAATCTAGGTTGTGGTATGAGAGGTTTGGGAATATTAATATTAAATATTTAGATCAACTTAGTCAAGGTGGAATGGTAGATGGATTACCCTACATTCAGTGCACAGATGGAGTTTTCCAGGGATGCATACTAGGAAAACATCCCGAGGAGAAGTTCAACACATGTAAAGCAAGGAGGGCATCATCACTTCTAGAGTTTGTTAATAGTGACATTACAGGTCCCTTCCCACACCTATCAATCAATAAAGATAAGTATGTTCTTACTTTCATTGATGATTTTTTGAGATATACATGGGTCTACTTTCTCAAATTAAAATATGAGGTCTTTGAGTGTCTTAAAGATTTCAAGAATCTAGTTGAGAACCAAATAAGAAAGAGGATTAAGAAGATTCGTATAGACAATGGAGGAGAGTATGTGAATAAGTATTTTGAGCATATTTGTTCAGAATCATGCATAGAGTTGCAACACATAGTTCCATATACTCCACAACATAATGGGGTAGCAGAGAGAAAGAAAAGAACATTAAAAGAGATGGCCAACTGTATGTTGCAGGCTAGGGAGCTATCTCCAAGGTTATGGGCTGAAGCTATCAACTGTGAAACCTACATTCAAAATAGGGTTCCCCATAAATTAGTCAAGGGAATCACTCCATATGAGGCTTGGAGTGGGAAGAAACCGGAAGTCACTCACTTCAGAATTTTCAGTTCTCGTGCATGGTCTAGGATCCCTTCTAATAGGAGGAAAGATATGGAAGCTCAGAGTTAGGGGTGTATTTTTGTTCGATATACAGAGGGAGTGAAGGAATAATTGTTATTAGATACTAATTCAGTACACTATTCATTGAAAGGAGTGTTAAGTTTGAAGAGTGTCCTTCACAGATACTTCCGGAGCAGTCCACACCTCCATCTCCACCGCCACTAGTTTTGAAACTTCGTGAGACTTATTCCAATCATATTTATGATCAGATGTATGAATATGATATATTTTATATTTATGATTAGAAACAAGAAGTTGGAGGTCCATAGCATCGACCATGATGGGCACAACAGACTCTTGAGGCAATAGGTGATCTAGTGGGTGATCCTGCTGATCCACGGAGAACCAGATCTCAATTTGTGGAGCCTCCACAAGATTTTACTACCATGGAGCCATTTATTACTATTTATTTTTATATGGTACTTGGATCATATCCTCAGTCTTATGCAGAGGCTAAAGGAAACCCCCATTACGAGGAAGCTATGAAAGAGGAGTACAATTCCCTGATAGAGAACAACACATGGGAGTTGGTTCCTCTACCTTCCATCATGAAGCTTGTTAGATGTAAGTGAATTTTTGAGACAAAGAGGAATGATTATGAATATATTACACAGTATAAGGCTTGGTTAGTAGCTAAAAGGTTCTCACATGTACAAGGCATTGACTATGAGGAGATTTTTTCACCGGTTGCCAAGATTGATTCCATTTGGTTAGCTCTAACTATTGCAACAACTAGAAAGTGGGAGATACACCATATGAATGTGAAGAATGCATTCTTACATGGAGATATTAATGAGGAGATCTATATGGAGTAGCCAGAGGGATATGTTTAGGATGCACCATTTGTTTGCATGTTGAGGAAGTCATTGTATAGACTTAAGCAAGCATCTCGAGCATGGTATGCTAAAATGGACTCTTATCTTCTCTCTAGAGGTTTTCTTAGATGTAGATCAGATCCTAATGTTTATATGATGAGGAACATAGATTCACTTCTACTGATAGTTCTATATGTAGATGATTTACTCATCACATGGAGCTCAACCTCCTCCATTGCTGCAGTGAAGACCACTTTAGATGACATATTTTCTATGATAGATATGAGATTGTTACATTATTTTTTTGGTCTTGAAATCAGCCAAAATGATTCAGGAATCAAGATGTCTCAGTCTAAGTATGACAAATATGTACTTGATATGTTTCAAATGACAGATTGCAAGTAATATTCAACACCCTTTCAGTCAGGGGTTAGACTAGAGGATGTTGGTGCATCGCCTTTGGTTGCTTGTACTAGATATTGAAATTTGGTGGGGAGTCTTCTCTACCTTACACATTCTTGACCAGACATCTCTTATGCAGTTGGATCAATTTATAGGTACAAGTAGGATCCTCATGAGCTTCACTATAAGACACCAAAGAGGATTCTCAGATATGTCAATGGGAATAATAGTTTTGGTATACACTATGCAACATGATCTTCCTTGGATCTTGTTGGTTACACAGACTCATATTGGTCAGGAGATAGCACTGATCGCAAGTCCACTTTAGGATATGTCCTCTACCTTGGATTATGACCTATTTGTTGGTCGAGCAAGAATCAATCAAATATTTCTTTATCATCAACAAAGGCTGAGTACATGGGTGCAGTGAATATTACTACTGAAGCTATTTGGTTGCAACAATTTCTTACATAGTTGGGAGTTCATTCTCATCATACGATAGTTATATGGTGTGATAATCAGAATACTCTCAAGCTGTGTAGAGACCCAGTTCAGAGGCAGCAGACCAAGCACATCGAAGTTCATATGCACTTTATTTGAGGACATATTTAGGATGGAGTCATTGATATGCAATTCTGTGTATCTTCAGAGCAGGTGGAAGACATATTCACAAAGCCTTTCATTGAAAAAAAGTTTGTCTCATTGATGGACATTCTAGGAGTGAGGGATACATCAGCTTAGAAACTGAACATGTTAGCATTCTTTTTTTGTTAGCAACATATGTTTTTTTTTGGGGGGGATTTGTTCCCATTGGGTTTTCCCTCTTTACCTCACTTTTGTTTAGTTGTTACACATCTATACTTGTACATGAGTACCTAGCATGGCTTCATATTGTTAGGACTCATCATTGTGCACACCCCGATTGTGTTTCAGGGGGGGTGTTGGGGTACATGATCAACTACATACTTAGTGACATACTCATTTTTTTCCCATTTTTCCTACTATTTAGTAGGACTTCTATTTATATCATGTCTATTTATAACAAGTCTATTTTTAGCCGATGGATTCCTATATGTAATACCATGGGAAAATACCATGGGTTTCCAAAACATGGGCTCATAAACCACCATTAGGAAAATTCCTATTTTTTAGATACCATTAGGCCAATTCCTATTTTTTAGCCACCATTAGGCAAATTCCTATTTTTTAGGAGATAATTCCTATTTTTTAGGAGATAATTCCTATTTTTTAGGAGATATTTCCTATTTCATGGCTATAGAGTGCACTTTAGTAAAAATATTGTCCTCCTATGGAAGTGTGCATTACCCATATAATACTTGGAGTTAACTCACTTCACTTATTTAGTGACTTTTCATAATTAGCAAATTCTCACTCAGTTAAAACTTTAGTTCCATTCTTGGACTCTAGTCTTATTCTAGGAGATTTTTTCTATTATGGAATGCATGTTGACTTCATGTAGAGTTCTCACTAAGTTTTCCCCTATATTTTTGACCTTTTCTTATTATTAGCAACTTTTGACTTTAGTTAATTGTTGCTATTGAGAGAAGTTACTTTTTTACTTGAGCATGGACATTGAAATCCAAACCTAGTGCGCATTACTCCTCATGTGGAGAGTCCTATATATTGTACTCATTATCAAATATTAATACATTGTGATTAGAGTTGGTTTCTTAGTTTTTTATGTGTGAAGATTGATTCTATTTTTCTTTCTCCTCTTTTTTTTTTGCAATTATCTAGTGTAGTATTTCTTTCTCACAATTAGGTCTTGGATTGTGGTTTAATCCTACACATGGGAAACATTTTTCAAAGGTATTTGTGCTCACGAGAACCTTCCTAAATTTGAAAGGTTGTGGGATGACTATATCTAGGAGGAGACTTAGATGGAGGCAAAGGCCATCAAGAAGGGTGGTGACGGGAATCTAGCCCTATTTGGTAAGAAAAACAAGGGCATAAGTAAAATACCTAGAAAGGGTAAGGGAAAGAGTGAGGAGTTAGCCTCACAATGAAGAAAGAAGGAGTTGTGTAAAATCAAGTTCTTCATTTGTATTAAGATCAATCATTATGCATCACATTGTCCAGATAGGAAGAAGGGTAAAGAGAAGTAACAATAGAAGCAGGTAGCAACCTTTGCAAAAACTTAGATGAACGAGTTTGTTTCCAAGTTCGAGAAGGATTTATCAATGGTATATTTCCTTTCTACTAACATGGTTTGAAGGAATGCATGGTATGTGAACAATGGGGCATCTCGTCATACAAAATCAACTCAATTTTTTTTTCTAGTCTAACAAAGAAGAACTCAGGAGTACAGGTTGAGTTTGGGATGATGGCAAGTACCCAATAGTAGGAGTTGGCACTATTCCCCACCAATTTGAGTCAGGTAACACTTTAGATTTTGATGATGTTTTTTTTGTTCTAGGTCTCAGAAATAATTTTATTTTAATTCCGGTTATGAAGGATAAGGATATTGCAGTTGGGTCTAAGAACCAATAGGTCTCAGATTGAAGGAATCTAACCCATATACAACAAAATTAATAAGGGTTAAAGAAGGTAATATTTATACGTTGCAGGGTGAACCTGTTTGAGCCCTAGTTCATAACAATTATATCTTGTGAGATTTGTGGCACAAGAGGATGGGGCACCTACATCACAAGGAATTACCTATTTTGAGGGAGATAGTCACCTTTGTTCTAGAGTTTAGTATTGATGAAGTATGCAAAGGGTGCACACTTAGAAAGCATTCCAATTCTTCTTTCCCAAGCAACGAGCATAGGTCTAAGGATATTTTAGACCTAGTGTGTTCATATGTTGGTGGACCAATGCTAGTAGCATCAATTTTAGGAAGGATGTATTATGTTTCCTTGATTGATGATTTCTCTCGTAAAACCTGGATCTACTTCCTAAATAATGAGGATGAGGTCTTTAGTAGGTTTCAAGGGTTCAAATATCTAGTTGAAAACCAGATAGGGAAGAATATCAAAGTCTCAAGATCGAATAATGGGAGTGAGTATAACTCCGAGTAGTTCGAGGGTTTCTACAAGGAGGCATGAATCAAGAGGGAGTTGATTATTCTATAGAGACCATAGTAGAATGGGGTTGTAGAGTGAAAGAATCGATCCTTCATAGGGGATGCTAAGGTCATGATTCATGACTAGGACTTACTGATGTTTCTTTTGGTAGAGGCATGTAACAAATAATTCTACATCAAGAACTGGTGTCCTCACATGATATTGGAGGGGAAGACACCAAAGGAGGCATTCATTAGTGTGAATCCACAACCGAGTCATTTCTTCATCTTTAGTTGAAGTCTTTTTCCTAATATTATAACATCAATACTGATCATCCATATAAATGTCAACCTTTCATACCATTTAGGATAATCATATCTAGTCCATTAGGATGTCAATTATCATTCAATTCCAATTGGAGTTGCAAGAATTACATTCAAAATAGCCCGTGACAATCCTACTTTCTACAAGAGCAGTATACCATAACACATCTGCACTGCATGATCATACTTTTTTCTTTCATTATTCCAATCATGATATCACTAATTCAACACTCAAGGATAGGACATATTCATGCTTGTGTGAGCGACAACTGCATTTATATTTGTAGTTGACGATGGGATATGTCTAACGCCCACTCCTATTTGAGTCATTATATTATTTTGTGTTGCAAGTTTTAGGGGGATATATAGTTAGTAACAAACTTAACTTTTCCACCCTTTTAAGGAAATTTTAGCAGTGTTTCACCCACAACATTCATAGACATATTGTTGTTCTTTTTCACATGTGTCTCCAAGGGTAGCATATAGTAAGGTTATTCATAAAAAATGTAGCAACTGTGTATCTCAATAGTCTTTTCAATTCTTATTTTGGTCTATCCTTTACAAGGACATATGACCTTCCAACATTCTGTTTTTATGGCTTAGTCCTAGGAGGGAACTAGATTTCAACCAAAATAAAAATATTGCATTCATGGGTTATTTTCAATCCTGATCACATTACGAACCATATATGGTCAAAATTATGGTAAAAAAGTAGAATACAACAATATAGAATTAAGAAAAATGAACACATTTACGAGTCTAGATTACCCCTAACATGTTTTCCAAAGTGTCTAAAGAAAATGAAACCATACCAAAATTGGTTTTCCATTGTCTACTCATGTATCATGATCAAAAACCATGAGGAGCACTAACTTATGAGATGAATTCTTCAACAATTTTGAAGAAATTCAACCGTGTTGAGAAAAAGTCAATCATTAAATACTTATATTGCACTCCTTGGTCAAACAAGAGTTATATTGCTCTTTTTTTTTGGATTGAAGCTTATTTTATGCCAACAATGAACCTACTCACTTTAACCTTCATCATGAAAGGAAAATGATATGCACACAAAATACTTATATTATATTATTGAATTTCTCACACATTTATTCTTTACGTGATACATATTTATATGACTTGAATGTCTCTAAACGCATAGATGATAACTTTATCTTTTACAACAATTAACGACCTCCTCGGGGCCAAGACAACTCAACCTTGCTTTTTCAACTACTCAACAACTATGAAGGTGTTCACATTATGACAAGTGTGGGTTATTCTCCAACACTCCTCCATAATTTTTTTTTTATTTAGTTTGAATATTATCCTTTTCGTTCTCAATATTTGTGCATCTTCTTTGGTCTTCAATGTTCTTATTCCATTTCATATTTTGTCTTTCAACATTTTTCTTCATTGTCCTCTAGTTCTTGTACTTTGCATGCATTTCTCTATTTTATCACTCCCCCTTAAATCATAACTAATATTCCTATTTTTTGTGGTTTATCCTCGTCATCATGGGTTTTGGTTTACCCTTAACCATTACAAATGGATTTTGGAGTACCATGAAGCATGAATTTACCCCATGCTTGGCCAAGGAGTTTACCAAATTCCTCGCTCCCGTGGAAAATCATACATAGGTCAAACTGACATATCTTTCAAAGTTTGTCTCAAAGAACATATAGTTGATAGAACCACATTCAAATCTCTAAGCCAACCATTGGAGAACACTCTTTTAAATCTAAACATTCAATTTTCATCATCTGGGTCCTTCCTCCCTTGCTCTCTTTGATTAATGTTTAATTTATCATCTTGATTCTATCCTTCCCCCCTTTTATTTTTGGTCTTCCCCTTGATCCCTCCACTCTAACTTGAACAATTATTCTTGTTTCTAAAATATTTTCCCTTCCTATAACATAATATTTAAATCTTTTTATTAACCCTCTTGTTATATTTAATAAAAATATTTTATTAATTCCTTTGATGATGTTTTATCAACAATTTTTATTTCTACACTTATAATAAAATCCTTTTATTACTTTTCACGTGTCTTTAATATAAATCATTTTATTATATTTCTCTCATCATCTTTAATAAAAATATTTTAATTATTAAATCTTTCCCGTTTTCACAACGATTATTGTATTTTTATATTATTATTTTAATCTTTTTCACAACAACCTCCTATTTTCACAATGATTATCCTTTGGTTCCTACTATATATATATTTATCTCAACACTCTTTTTCCTAATATTTTAGCTATTTGTCCTTAAGGATGGGTGAATTGTCCACTTGAAACATAAGGTGTTTCAAAATATTTACACAATTTATATCCAGAAAGTTCAAGAAACATTATGACTAATGCGAAAACCTACACATGTGGACTATGAATTTGCTGCTACCTTTTAGACATTGAGTATCGACAACCAAATACTAGACTTCCACCTCCAGGATGCACTCTTGTGCTATCTATTCCATCTCTGTATTCCTTCAAGCGAGCGTGCAAAGCTAATTTGGGTGGAACATTATAGTTGGGTGGCAAGGCACTTCAGTGTGGAGAAGACGGTAGAAGTACTTCAGAAGCATTTCTACCGACCAAAACTTCGACAGGACATCGTCCAGTATATCAGGTCATTCATTGCCTATGCCATCAGTAAGCCATCCATCAAGAAGTAGGGCCTGTACACTCCTCTTCCCACCCCAAACAAGCCTTTGGAGTTTGTATCCATGGATTACATGTTAGGGTTTCCCTCCACCAAACATGGTCACGATATTTTTTTTGTGGTTTTCGATTGGTTCTCTAAGATGGCCATTTTGACACCATGTAAAAAGAGTATCACAACCAAGGCCACTGCTATGCTCTTACTTGAGCAGGTTTGGGTTCATTTCGGGCTACTATGAACCATCATTTCAGAGAGGGACAACAAGTTCTTCAATAATTTTTGGTCTAGCCTATGGTCTTTGATGGACACCAAGCTGACCAAATCGATTTCCTTTCATCCCCAAATAGATGAACAAATGAAAGTGGTGAACAAAATTATTGTGCAGATCCTGCACATGTATAACTCCAAGCATCCACGTACATGGGATGAGAGTCTTCCATATGTTCATCATAGCTATAACATATCCCTCCACAACTCCATTGACCACAACCCTTTTCAGATGTGCTTTGTTAGCTTTTGGTAGATCGGGAGGTACTCCGCATGTTGTGTCTTGTATGCGGGAGTAACCTCACATTTACACTGCTAGGCACTTAAATTTGTAAAAGGTGTTTTATAAAGTTGTAATAAGCGACTCTTTTATTTAAAGTGACTTTTTGTAAAGTAACCTTCTAATATTAAAGTGACTTTATTTCATAAAGTGCACTTATGTCATAAAGTGACTTTATTTCATAAAGTGCACTTATGTCATAAAGTGAAATTGTACTTTAATATATTTAAGTGATTTATTTTGGAGGGAATGAATCATGTCCCTTGATCTTGTAAAGGCAAGATTAGATCTTGGCCATTATATTTAGGGATGAGGAAGGTGAAAAGACATTTAGATATGAAAAATCATTTTCATCTATAAGAGAAAACCTAGGGCAGTGTGCAAGACAAGCTTTGGGAGATTTTGAGAGAGTAAAGAAGAAATTGTTTGCAGCTCGGTTTGGCACAATTTTCAAGAGTTATTGGGCACATTTCCCAAGGATATTTTTTGTGTGAGAAGTGTTGAGAATACTGTTAATGAAAAATCATTTTCATCTATAAGAGAAAACCTAAGGCAGTGTGCAAGACAAGCTTTGGGAGATTTTGAGAGAGTAAAGAAGAAATTGTTTGCAGCTCGATTTGGCACAATTTTCAAGAGTTATTGGGCACATTTCCCAAGGATATTTTTTGTGTGAGAAGTGCCGAGAATACTGTTAATGTTGGGATCCACACAGTCCATACAACAAGCATAAAGGGCATGATTTTCAAGGCTGGTTGTTGGCATTAATTTCGAGGCAAGTCTAAAGTTTTTTATTTTCTGCAAGAGGGCTTTCTGTTTTGTCCGTACAAATTACTATTGGCACAAATTTCAAGATGTTGTTCAGTGAAGGCGGCCGTACAACCGTACAGATTTGGCACAATTTTCTAGATAGAAAATAAGGGGGGATGTTTGGTGCCTGTAAGTTATCTTTTGCTGCCAATATTGATAGTTGTAGCTTGTAATTTATTCCTGAAGCTGAAATACAATCTCTCTCGGTGGGTTTCCGCAAGTTGGGGTTTTCCCTGGATGGTTGCCAAAATTTATGAGTGTGCACATGCTGATGTGACTACTGTTCATCGTTATTTTCTGCTGCATATGTATTTAGTAATGCGTGTTTCTACTTTTGAAATATAATTGTGATGTGGGTTATTTTCATTTAAGACATAAACCTAAGTTTTGCTAAGTGTGTGACAAAATATATATGTATGTGTGATTTTGTTACTGATTTTATACATGCTTGGGGTTCCAACCATTGGCCCCCATTGATGCAGATCTTCCTGTTCCATCTTCCCTGGCAAATTCCTCCCACGCTCAGATTGAGGAAGACAGAGAAATCAAATTTGTTGAACATATCCAACACCTCCAACAACAGGTTCATGATATATTGGAGAAGGCCAATGCCAAGTATAAGTAATGACATGACCAACATCGAGTTCCTCACAAGTTTTAGGATGGTGATAAGGTGTGGTCACATTTGTAGAAAGAGTGCTTCACATCCCCCCATAAAAAGCTCAGACCACTCTGACATGGGCCTTACACCATCACAAAAAGGACATGGGTGACAATGCTTTCAAATTGAGTATTCCTCCTTTTATTGGATTACACCCAATATTTAATGTGGAGTTGATTCGACCATATTTCCCACCTTTGTAGGACACCTTGGAGGTGGCTGATCAATTAGCCCCTACATAACTGAATCCTGACTGCATTTTGCAAGCTCTAGTGGATCAGATCATGGACACTAGGATGAAGGAATATGTTAGTAGAACATACAACTTTATCAAGTTTTCAAAGCAGGATGACTATATTAGCAAGGCAAGTGGCTCATCAAGGTTCATATTCAACAAAAAATTCACCATCTCTTGAGGGAGCTTGATGCAAGGGGGACCATTACTTCCTAAGGGGGGAGGAATTATCTAGGTGGATATCAGTAACCACTCACCTCTTCCATTGACTCATCACGATTCTACATCTTGGCTGTTTTTTGTTATGATTTTCAGGTCCTAAATTTTTGGGGCCGTTTTGAGCCCTTAAATGATGTTTTTTGGCCATTCAAGGGCATGTGGTTTCCATGGTAGTCCCAGGCCCTGCTAATAATTGTACTTATCTCTTAGATATTTTCAATGAGCTAATAAATGCCCCAAACAAATATTTTATGCAAAAGTTGCGCCCCTTGATGCATCGACTGACCACCTCGGGGCCTGCAAACCTTTTGGTGCTTCACCTCCTAGGGGTTTTGGACCTTTAGGGTTATTGAGTTATGTTGAAAGGACATTATTGTAGTCCATTATATATATATTTTTTTTCTGAATGAGCATACTCGGCATCTCTTTCTCTTCAAAGATAAGCTACCACCATTCTAGCCAATTTGTGTTCTACAATATTCTACTATTTTATTCATTAATAGAAGTTGGGTTTCATTGTATTGCTATACTCTCTGTTGTACTTCTGCGTGAGTTTCATTTTGTTCTAAATATAATCCAGATCATTCCCACATTTAAAATGGTTCATTATGGACAAGTGAGGGTCATAACTTTTAATGAAACCATTATTGATGACCATAATTTTTGATCCAACCACATTATGGACAAGTGAGGGTCATAGCTTTTATTCCAACCCCCCCCCAATAAAAAAATTAAGTTCAAAATTGATGGCCATAATTTTTAATTCATCAAAAAATCAGGTTTATAATTAATGACCATGGATTTTGATCTGACCACAAATTCGTAGGGGTTCCCACAATGATGACCATAGCTTTTGATCCAACCACAAGTTCATAATGGTTCCCACATTTAAGTTCATAGTGTCTCAGTGTTTAAGTTCATAGGGTCTTTGTGTTTAAGTTCATAGGTTTCCCACATTTAAAATGGTTCATTATAGATAGGCCCCATATTTAAAATGGACCATTCAGGTCCCCATGTTTAAATGGTGCATTATGGTTTTTTTAACGTTTAAGTTCACAACATCCCATGTTTAAAATGTTTCTTCATGGATAAGTCTTCACGTTGAAGTTCATATGGGGCTCCATGTTTAAAATGGTCCATTGAGGTCCCCACATTTAGAATGGTCCATTATGGTCTTTGTCCAATTTTTATAGTTGATGGTCATAGCTTTTGATCTAACCAAAAGTCCATAATGGCCCCATGTTTAAAATGATCCATTATGGTCTTTGCTGAATTTTTATAATTGATGATTATAACCCTTGATCCAACCAAAAGTTCAGTGTCAAGATCAGTAATGCATAAGTATTGACCAAAAGTTCAGTGTCAAGATCAATAATGCATAAAGTATTGAGAAATATTTCTAGGGGTCTCCATATTTAAGTTCACAATGTCCCAAGTTTAACTTTTAAGTTCATAGGGTCCCGAAAATGGTTAATAACGGGCAGGTCCCATGTTTAAAATATTTTTAGGGGTCTCCATATTTAAGTTCATAGTGTCCCCACGTTTAAATTTTAAGTTAAGTTCATAGGGTCCCCATGTTTAAAATGGTTAATCACATGGAGGTCCCCACATTTCAAATTTTTATAACTGACAATTATAACTTTTGATGCAACCAAAAATTACGTGTAAGGGAAATAATGCTTAAGTAATGACAATTACTGTTATTGGGACAAATTTAGTGGTCCCATGAAGGGCATGGATAATTCCTTTTAGTGGTCACATTCACATGGGGGACAAATTGCTGATGGTCAATCCATTTAAGTCAAAAAGGTATCATATAGTTGTCGTTGAGCTATTAAGAGTTTAAGTCATAAAGAATGGTGAAAATTTGTAATTGACAACTTAATTGAAGATTGTTGAAAATTTTAAAGTTTAAAGTTTTGGTGTTATTATTGTAAACGTAAAAATAAGACACTAACTATGTACATGTTAAGTCGTTATTGTCATGACATTTAGTTTAACCAACTAATATCACTAGTACAAATATGTGTTAGAACTGAACATTATGCAATTAGACAAACTTTCTTTGGAGGAACAATTATTAAGCCCCAGACAAAGCCCCATGTTATGTATAAAACCTCTTATTAAGCCCCAAATATTGAATTATTACAGTTCTAGTGTTATATTTGTATGTAGGCTAAAACATTTCATTGCACCTTTTCAATATAATTGTACCATTTGTCTCCTATATATATATACTAATGAGACCTAGTCTTAGGATCATCTTATCTCATGTTGTACATTTAATATATTGTAAACAGAGGTTTCCCCCTCAAAGTGGATTGTTATTTATTGATTTTTGTTATTCTCAATGTGTTGGTTCATACCATTTGGTATTAGAACATCAATCCTAGGGTTTTTCTGCCTCAAGTGACGCATCTTGGATTTTTTTCTATAATTTAATTTATTTATTTTCTGAGAAGTTTTAGATTGCCAAATTTTGGGGGGAATTGAGGAGACATATCAATTTACATCTGGTAAAAAATTTAGGTTCTGGTTTGTTACAGTTTCAGAATTATCACCTATAGAAGTTAGGGTTTGTGACTAGTCCTGAAATTAGCTTCAAATAAGTCATCTTTTTATTTTCACTATAAACGAATTTAAGTGAAGTTTCAGACTCTAGAAATTTCAAAATCCTCACGAGACATAGCGAATTACATGTGTAAACATTTTCATATTTTGAATCATTATACTTTGTGAGATATATCTTTTGGAAGTTGAGGTTGTTTACTAATCCTAAAATTAGTCTTAAACAAGACATTTTAGTATTTTTGCTATAATTTTTTATCAGTGAAGGTTCAGACTGTCAATTTTTTAGAAATTTGGGAAGTCATATCAAAGTACTATAGGAAGAAATTTCAGACTCATAAGGATTCAAATTTTAGAGATGTATTAGGACAGAGGTCAGCCATCAAGAAATTCCCCAAATTAGGGTTTGAAAGGTATGTAACTTACAATTGGCATAACTTTTTATTGAAGGATATGTTTTTGGTGATTCAAAATTTGTGATAAGGAGAAAATAGAAAAGTATTATTATTTTTATCCCACATGGAGCCAAAAAAAATTCAAAACCAATTAAACCTCTAGAAATATCATCTATAACTCAGGAAGAAAATGAGGAGGTACATAACAATCTATCCAAATTGGAGGAAAAACTTCATGATTGGAGTGCTAATTCAATAGAAAGTGATGAATTGGTAAACACACAAAGAAAAATTCAAGAGATGGAAAAGAAGATGGAACAAATGGAAAATAAGATGGATGAAAATAAGGAAGAAGTACAAAAATCCATGAACAAAAATAAGGAAAAGTACACAAATCTATGAATGAAATGAAAAAATCTACGAATGAAATGCAAAATTCCATGAATGAAAATAAGGAAGAATCACAAAAATCCATAGAAGCCATGATCTTACATAGGATCCCTAAAGGGGATATGGAAATACAAGTAAATCATGAAAATAAGGAGAACAATGGTGTTCAGACTCAATGGCATTTCGATAGTGCAAACACTGAATTTCAGAATCATTCATCACTCCAACATCCACATCATCACAACTTCAATTCGGCACCAAGGAACTACTTCATTTTGAAGATCAATATGAGCAAGTTTGATGATAAGAATCCTATAACATGGATATTCTAGATGGAACGATACTTTGATATACACCAAGTGCCAAGATTACAAAAGGTACCTATTGCATCTTTCTATTTAGAAAATGATCAATTTGTTTGGTATCAATGGGTTTGTGAAAGAAAAAAGAATTTATTATCTCTTGGTCCATTTTTACGGATGAACTGATATCACATTATGGGGATATTACGAGCAATACATTATTTAGTCATTTGATAAATCTTAGGAAAAAAGATCCAATCACATAGCACATTCAACAATTCTAAAAGCTTAGTCTCATGGTAAAGAACATTCCTGAGGACAATTTGTTAGATCTCTTTATGGGAACTTTAAAGGAGAACATTGAATATGAGGTGCGTCTCTTCGAACCTAAATCCCCAGAGCAAGGTTTCAATATGGAAATGAAAGTGGAAAACAAAAAAGATGACTATTATAAGGTTGGCCACTAAAAACTATAGAGAGTCCCACGTTCCCTCTCCTAACCTCACTCAACCAACAAGGTTGAAACCTCGAAAAATGGATGAAATAAGAGCAAAGGGACTATGTTTCAATTGTGACAACAAGTATAGTAAGGGGCATAAATGGGGTGAGAATAAATTACACTACATAGACTGTGAATAATTAGAATATACATAATTGGAACCATCACAAGATCTGGATCTAGAAGAGACCACTCCAATGATATATTGTAATGTATTGGCCTTCATGAGTACTCCACAAACCCTAAATATACAATGATACATAAAAATAAAAAGATAACATTGTTGATTGATTTTGGTAGTACCCATAACTTCATCAATTACAAATTAGCAAAAAATCTCAATTGCTTTCTATTTCTAGCACCAAAGTTTCAAGTAATGATTGTAGATGGAGGTACCATAAATTGTTTTGGGAAGTGCCATAGTAATAATCTCAATATGGGGGAGTATTTATTAGATAGTCCCATGATTTCCATCTAAATGGGTGGTGTTGACGTTGAATCATGGGTCTAATGGTTACAATCATTGGGAACAATGACCCTTAATTTTCAAGATCTTTTCATGATATTTTGCTTATAAGGCAAGGGAATTGAGCTTAGAGGTATACAAGGGAAACCCTCTAAGGTGATAAGCTTTAATAGCATGAAAAAATTACTCAAAAAGGGACACCATTGTGTAATTGCATAATTGTGCGCACTAGATGTTCAAACATCTATATCCTCTTCTCTAACGGATCTCCAAATGTAACGCACTCGACCCCTTAAACCCTATTAAGATGGTGGGATATACACATTTCTCTTTCTTACCTTAACTCATTTCTCAAATCAAAGTCCATAGATGAAATCTTCTCATGAAGAGCTTTCCAATGACTCTAACCATGATCAAAACCGAGCTCAGAATCAAAAGTTACAGCCTCTTTAAACTCTCAGAGTTTTTCCCACCAAAAGTCCACCTCATGTCCACGTGGACCTATGCCATCCCTACCATCCAATGTGGAAACACCTAGCGTTGACCTATCAGGACACGTAAAACCCATAAAAAATTGTGTTGTTGGTCCTGCACTTCACCGGGCATGGGTATCCCATGGATCCCCCACACTAGACTCTATCTAAGACCCTTCCTGTGTCCAGTTATCCGATGGACCGGTCTCCAGGGCCATACCTCAACCGGGGAAACACATCTAC
Source organism: Picea sitchensis (assembly GCA_010110895.2). Classification (NCBI taxonomy): domain Eukaryota; kingdom Viridiplantae; phylum Streptophyta; class Pinopsida; order Pinales; family Pinaceae; genus Picea; species Picea sitchensis. Next base: position 66,030 of record SNQJ01S0023315.1, on the reverse strand, counting down.
CGACACCTTAACCTACTAGATTCTTCACTTCACCGACACCTCGCCCCACCAGGCATCGCACTCCACCGGTATCTCTCCCCACCGGGCACTAGGACCTCGAGTTAAATCATATGCACTCACACTTTGAAATCTATATCCAGTGATCAAGATGGAACCTAAACACGTGGTCCAAATGTGGAATGACATGTCATCACATCCTCCATTTGTACGAAACTTTGAACATCCTAGACATGTGGCACATATCCTTATACTATGCGGGCCAACCACAGTGCGACAGGTGGACCGACGTGGCACTCCACGTCATCACAGGGTATACGGATCCTCCACTCAGGTGTTGAAACTTGTACACTTCTCATTGGCTTGACTATGTCATATTGATGTCACTCTGACATCATCAACACGTGCTCCAACTTCCTCTCGCTTGTAAACTAATAAAGGGAAAGGGATGGAACTCTTCCCGAAACCTTGCCCAATTGGGCATTGGGAAACCAGGGAAGAACATAGGGAGAGGGTGCTTGGTAAATCCAATGGTCTAGAGGTACTGTTACCTCGGGGCGACGAATCCCTCTTGATATTATCTAAGGAATTGACAGATGAGATATCTCAACACTCAGATACGATGACTGTGGTTCAAGGGTGCCAATTCAAAGGTTTTATGCCTGACTGGGCCCACACTCGACCTGCACGAATATGATGCCGACAAGCATCATTATTCGAGGAATTCAAGTCGCCATGCTAGGACAAAATGTCACTACGATGTCATTCTCCCTCCCTCCTTGTTTATAAGCATAAAATGGATGGAACCTTGTGTGGAACCTAGTCCCATCAACACTTGAACTCAACCACTAGTCTTAGTATTTCAGTGGCGATTAGGCGATGGAGGTTTATCCTCCCCTCTCATCCAACGAAAACTGTTCCTCTTCGGTTTTACATGGGAATTTCAAAGGTTAAGGAATGTCCTAGGACTTAGCAATCCTGTAGTCTTTCGCTAGTTCTTCCTATAGGGATTTTCAACATTGTTTCTATGAGTTTTAACTCCTTTTATTAAGAAAGAAACCTTCTACCTAGAACCCTCAAACAAAGGTTTCAATATCCTGTAAACTTCCCATTTAAGGGAGGGGAAAGGTACAAGGTTTCGACCCTCTTTGACCTCCCATTCACAAGTATTACATTAAATTTTATTTACCAAGTAAAAGGAAATTGTATCATTTCGTTCAACTCAGATTTAGTATCTATTTAGCACTTTAAACCATTTTGAAAACAAGATACAATTCAACATCATATTCAAACTACTAATTTGAATAGGATATAGTTCATAACCATAGTCAGACATTCAATGGACATTTTCACTCCATTTAACTCAAAGCTATCATTCTTTATTATCTCATAAATTTGGTTCCCTTTTTGTAGGAAATCCCCTTACAACATGTATACTACTGTGTACACTTGAGAAATAGACATAAAACCTTTCATTTTACTTACATGTTCTTTCCCATAACCATGCAGTTGTATCCATTACACAAATATGGAGTGTTTTTGTCTTTCAGAACGAAATACTGAGTTCTTATGTTCAAATGTACAAGAAATTTTACAATTTCATCAGCACGAAGGCTTACAAATGAAACAAGTATTCGGTCCATTAACAAACATTGCAAATGAAACAAGTATTCAGTCCATTAACATGCATACACATTCATGAATGCAAATACAAGCACCAACCATTCATTATACTCAATACATAGAGCATAAGAATACTTATTTGTTCAAAGGTGACTTTAACCAGCCAAATGATTATGGGTGAAGACCTTTCCACCCAACCATAGGCTTTGTTTCTTTGTCACTTCGACAACATGCCACCCCCATGCCAAGCCATGATACCACCAGGGAAAAATCTCAAGTTCTCAGAGTCATTTGGAAAAGTGGAGTCCATTCTCCACATAACCACTAGTAGAAAACCCTCACACTCGCCTAGCCCAAGGCCTCCTCAAGGTTTATTAGATTCCCTTCCAACATTAATCTTGTTGCCTCCTCTCATCTCAGGTCGGGTTTTTGGCTTTCACACCAACCACACCACACTTTTTTCTCTGATTTTCGTTTGTTGGCTCTGGAACTAGCTATGCTTGTTTTCACGATCTCTCCCTTTGTAGACACACATCCTTTGCATGTTGTTTCCTTCCATAACCATAACTCATTTCTCATGCACACACACCCATGAATTCTCTAACCCGCCTAGAATCTTGTGTGTTTGTCCCCCATGAAGGTTCTCAACTTGTCCTTTTTTGCTTCTGCCACAAGGAACTCATGGGATAGATCATGGGGACTGAAAAATGAGTAATTTATTATACATATGGTTGACAATTTTATGTTGTCCTAGCCAATCCTCCATGCTTTTATTCATTGAGGGTGGTTGGTTGTCCAACTACCAACATTCTCCATTAACTGATCTACTTTGAAAATAGGAAAAAGGAAATAACTTGTTATTTCCACAAATAATTAATTCAACAAAGAGGTTTGGGTTCTCTTTAGCATAATGAGACCCCCCTTTTTAGGCTCCATCACTCTTTCCTCTAGTGGTATCATGACCAATACTTTAAGGCTTCACCCATCAGTCAGTTGGTCTAATTTTATGTTACACCTTTACAACGTTTACAAACCATAACATGGAAATATTGTCTCCATGCTAAGATAATCATAATTAGTTTCAAATTAATTAAGGGAATTAAAAATGAAGGTGTTACACCAAATAGTTATCAACAAAAATTCCAAGGTATTTGGAGAGATGCCTAAGGGTCTTCCACCTACTTGAGATCATGATCATGCTATTCATTTGCAACCAAGAAGTGTACCACCTAACATTAGGCCTTACAAGTATCCATATGCATACAAGAGTGAGATTGAGTGTATGATCCAAGAAATGTTAGAGGCATGCATCATTCAACCTAACCAATGTTCTTTCTCTTTACCAGTGGTGATGGTTATGAAAAATGATGGTTCTTGGCGTATGTGTCCAGATTATAGAAAACTTAACAAAATGACCATCAAATATAAGTTCCCTATTCATGTCTTTGATGAATTATTAGATGATTTGCATGGAACAATTTTATTTACTAAGTTGGATCTTCGTTTGGGATATCATCAAAATTAGAATGAGGCAGGAAGACATTCCCAAAAATATTTTTAGAACACATGAAGCTCATTATGAGTTTTTGGTTATGCCATTTGGACTTACTCATGCACCTTCAACATTTCAAAGATTGATGATTTCTATATTTCAATCCCTTAGAAAATTTGTGTTAGTATATTTTTGATGACATTCTAATCTACAACAAGTCTTGGGAAGAGCATGTCCAACATGTTGATAGAGTATTACAACTATTGGAAGAGAAACAACTTTATGCAAAACCATCCAAGTGTGCCTTTGCGGTTCAAGAAGTGGAATATTTGGGTCATATTGTATCTTATGAAGGTGTAAAAGTGGATGCTAACAAAATTAAAGCTATGAGGGAATGACCAATTCCCAAAACCTTGAATAAACTAAAAATATTCTTAGGATTGATAGGCTATTACAACAAGTTTGTCAAGAACTATGGTCAAATAGAAACACCTCTAACAACATTATTAAAGAAGGACACATTTTCTTGGACTCAAGTAGCAATCAAATCTTTTGAAAAACTTAAGGAGACTATATGTACAACTCTTGTCCTGACCACACCTAACTTCACAAAAACATTTATTGTTGAGTGTGATGCCTCAAGCCATGTCATTGGTGCAATTTTAATGCAAGAAGGACGACCCCTTACCTTTGAAAGTAGCCAACTTAAAGGAAAAAAATTACTCAAACCCATTTATGAAAAATAAATGTTGGCCATACTACATGCAGTTAAGAAATGGCGCCCTTACCTAATAAGAATACACTTCAAAGTAAAAACATATCATAATAGTTTGAAGTCGTTCTTGGAGCAACAATTATCTTCAGAAGAGCAACAAAAATGGGTTACAAAGATGCTAGGTTATGACTTTGAAATTATTTACAAAAAAATGAAAAAATAATGTTACGGTAGATGTCCTTTCTAAGGAAAGAAGAAGAAACAAAAGTTTCACTATGTGCTATTTCTATTCTGCAATTTGATTGGATGGAAGAAGCAATGATAGAATGGAAGTAAGATCAAAAGGCATGCAAGATCATTCAACAAATACAAGAGGACCCCAATTCATTAGATAATTTTGTATGGAAGAATGATTTGCTATGGTATCATGATTACCTATATTTATGTAAGAATTCCCAACACAAACAAAATGTTCTTTTGGAATTGCACACTTCTCCAATAGGAGGTCATTCACAATTCTTGAAAATGTACCACATGATCAAGAAGGATTTTTTTCGCAAAGGTATTAAAATTTATGTTCAAAAGTTTGTGTCTAAATGTGTGGTCATCCAACAGAATAAGGGAGATACAATCAAGTCGCTAGGTCTCCTACAACCATTATCTATACCAAGTCAGCGTTGGAAACATGTTTCAATAGATTTTATTACAGGTTTATCCAAATTTGAAGGAAAGACTGTCATCATGGTGGTAGTGGATTGACTGACAAAGTATGCCCATTTTTACTCTCTTTCTCATCCTTTTAAAGAAAGTACAATAGCTGCAACATTCATGGAAACAATTCAAAAGATACAAGGAGTCCCCAAGATTATTGTAAGTGATAGAGATCCAATTTTTAGTGGAAATTTTTGGACCAAATTATTTTCTTGTTTGGGTGCTCAATTGGCTCATAACTCATCTTACCATCCTCAATCCGATGGGAAAACTAAGATTGTGAATAAATGTCTAGAAGGATATCTTCGTTACTTTGCATCTGATAAACATACACAATGGGTCAAGTGGTTTCCCTTGGCATAATGGTGGTACAACACATCCTTCCATACTTAATAAAAAAATTTCCAGTTACCCCACAACCCAGGAGTAACTAAGGAGATGATATCTCGAGGCCCACAGGTAGCAGACATGGAGTGCAGAGAGCCAGATGAGCGGTAGAGCCCACATTGAGCAGATAGATCCCCTCCTTTCCACCACACATCACTACTCATCGTCAACAACATAGCAACGCCCACCACAATAGCTTGGTCCACATAAGACAACATGTCTTGCTTCATGAGGTAACAAGTCTAGTCTCATTGTAAGTGTCACTTTAATATTTGAATCATTTGGGCATGTTGCAAAGAGTCATGTCTTGATTATGAAACGTTTGCTTGGAAATTATATCTTTTGCCTTATTTCACCTTGGTGGTTGACATGGTATCCTAGTAAGTTGGTCACCCTTGGGAAAATGGTTTCTATTGAGGGGTCTCCTTAAAGGGTCATCGTACCATTCCCACTCATATTTACCACTTTACACACTTCTTCCCCTCCATTTCCTCATCTTTTGGGTTTTTGGGGCCATTAAACCCAAGAAGGGATTATACCTCATTTCATGGAAAGAAGGGGCTAAAGGCCCAGAGGTGTTGCAACTAGCACTATAAAAATCAAAAGACATAATACATCCTTCTAGATTCTCACCCTAAAAGTCCTCAGATCCATGAATCACTTCTCTATAAAAATAAAGGACTTTTAAAAAAATAAAAATTTTAAGTATCCCACTTGATGGGGGAATGCATTGTGGTGTTATTTAATTTCCAATGCACATAGCACTCAATTTTCTTGTTGACACTTGAAAGCGCAAAATTGGATACTATGCTCGCAAATGATTTCTAAGCTTTATTTTTTATCTATATTAATGATATACTAGTAGGTGGGACCCTTGTTTAACTTATGACACTATTATGGAGAAGCGACACTTATATTTTGTTTTCCTATGTATTGGTTGCGACATAGTTTCTATAACTCATTTGCTTCAAATCATGGTTAAAATGATTGTGATAATATGTTGTGGGCAAGGTGATTAAAACAAGGAACAATATGATCTTGATTATCTCTTGCGAAATATGATTATGCTGCCTTTTGGATGAAAGAATTACACTCCAGTTTTAATTGTCCATAACAAAGTTGGGTGATCACCTCAACCCTTGCTAATATTGTTATGCACATTGGTTTGAATTGCAATTTGGTTGTGTTCCTAGCAAGTTTTCATATGAGAAATATGGATAGTGGAAAGGGGTGGCACACTTTGGAATATCGCGCACTTTGCAAATTGTAACATGACAAGTTTGGAATATTTGGTTGTATTAATGGTTTTGAATGTTAATGGTATGGTGAGCTAGCTAGTGGGATTGGATCGTATTAAGTCATGAATGCAAATCTGAAGGAAGAAGTGACGTGCAGTAAATGCACGTCACTCAAACTCGCCTCGAACCTGCCACCCTAGTCATTCTTTCATTTTTGCTCTGTTAGTTGCTGCTGCTCCACCTTGCCCGGTCGTGGAGGAAGTATACAACCCTGGTTTTTTTCTCCTTACAAAATCTGTTACAGGTATGGGTTTTATTACTTCTCCATCCATGAAATTCTCTCCTCCCTTAAATAAAAATGTTGACTCTGGTTTCTCGTGGTCTGTGTATTTGTCAAGCTGTTATGACATATTTTAGACCGTGTATTGGTTATTTGCAAGGTTTTGCTTCCTGTGGTGGTTGTATTTGAGACATGGTGTTGAAGGAATAGCAGGGTGTCTTTTACTGTGTATGAGTGTTCACATTTCTTTGTTATGGAAAATAATTAAGTTTGGAACCCCGAGCCTGCCCTACCTCTGGTTCTTGTTTTGAGTTTTCCCTATTCGTAACTCCTCACCGCTTCCTGTCTGTGGGTTATTTTTACACCCCATTGTCCTTTTGAGTTACAGTTTCGTGGTTAATATGCCACGCCTTGGTCACTTTCCTCTGAATGTTTAAGTGAAATATGATGAAGGACTAAAACCTTCCACGCCTTGTCCTGGACAAACCCTCAGTTGTTAGCCTTCCTTATTATGACCTCACTGTCACTGTTGCATGGTGAACCTTATGCAGATATGAGGACATTACGTACCCAAATTTTGGTGGGAGCACTAGTCACACTATTTTGGTTTGGGCACATGTTTTAATTGGTCACTTGTTATGCTGTGATGAAGGAATTATTGGATTCACTTATTCTTTGGAGGTTACAGTTTTTTTATACGAAGCTCATGAAGTCGATAGCAATGTTGCAAATTATTGTTATATTATCTGTGATCAATTATAATATTGAAAAGCATCTGTGGAGTAATATTTCCGTGCTATGCGACTACCAAACCCTCTATTTGAATTTATCCGTTGTCTCTACTAGTTACTATCATTGACACATCTCTAACCCTACGCATTGCAGTGAAGGCGTTTCTTACTCCAGTTTGAAGTTTGATGAGAGCACTATTCTTGCTCGATTACTGGGGCACGTGTTTTAATTGGTCTCTTGCTTGTAAATTGTGAAAAGAGTCATATACTCACCTATTCATTGGAAGTTACAATCTATTGAAGCTTGCATTCCCGATAACAAATGTTATTTATCTTGGTTAAATCGTCATGTTTTATTGTTTGCGAAGGCACCTGTGTTTGAAATGTCTGATGCTCAAATTGAATAATACTGCCCATAATGAAATTAAAAGAGGTTGCATTGAACGATGGTTTGATTTAATGATGGATATGAGTTTTGTTTTGGGAGAACTATGTGTGACCCTATGGGTTTTAAAGGACCATTGCTGGGGTTGATGTTATGAATTGTGGCTCATCCACTCTAATATTATTGTTGTATTCTTGTAGTGATTATGATGTTGTTCATCATTTCTGTTATATAATGATAATATTGTTATAATGGTTACTGTGGTTAAATATTTCTGGGCATATCAGATATTTTACTGTGTAAAACAATTCAGAGACCATCGAGCAATTTTGTTAAAGAAGGCATCAATTTAGATTATTGTTTTGGAAACAAAATATTGTTTAAATTTCGAAATTTTGGACAGAGATATATTTTGATTGCATTAGAGATAGCATGTTTTTATTTTTCACTTGAACAATATCCGTAAAGTTTCCCTATCATTCTACCATTTTTCGCTAATTACACTCCCTCCACGATCCTGATTTCACTTATTGCATCCATGTTCTGTGATATTGATTTTAAAAGAGAAGTCTGTGTGGAAGCAAAAGAAATATAACATAGCAAGGGTTGAGGACTGATATTCTTGATATTTTTATATACACACTTAATTTTTTGGTTAATTGTTGAACAATATTCGTATATTGATTCCCTCTATGATACCATTTTTCGCTAATTACACTCCCTCCATATTTCCCATGAACCCTATCATTCCCTGTTCACATGACAATTAATGAATGATGTGTTATGGATGGATTTGCATGTATCTTGAGTCAATTTTGGAGCCAACTTTTGATTCATGTAAGTAGAGTTTCATGTATGTTTTATTAAAAGCTTCATTACCGACAAACTGTTGCTACAGGATGAGATTTTTCAGTAGACGCAACACTGGTTGAAATAACAGAGGTAGGGGAAATTGGAATCGAGGCCATAGGAGGCCTAGATTTTCTATCCATTTTGACGTTGACCCGCAAGAATTTAACCAATTGTTCCAATATGGGTTCTTTAATTGGGTTGGCCATGGTTGGCACTTTTATAATGAATTGGGTAGTATAAAAACATGTGCTCAGATACTTGAGGGGAATATTGGAGTATGTTTTAAGATATATTGGAGATGGTGAAGTGAAGTTGCAGGGGTATTTAGACTCAAATTGGGCAAGCAGTGCAACATATAGGAAGATCACCTTAGTGTGTTTCTTTATCTTGGGATCAATGATGATATCTTGGTTCAGTAGGAAGTATATTTCCGTGGAACTTAGCTGAGAAGAGGTAGAATACATGGAAGTTAGTATTGCTAGTTGTGAGGCCATTTGTCACTTCATTCTATATCACTTCATACAAGACAAGATTCAAAAGGGAGAAATAAATCTCCAATATATTCCCACAAATTAGTAGGTAGATGATAATCTGACCAAGCCCTTAGCGAAAGGGAGGTTTGAATCTTTTAAAGACAAACTTGGATTGGTACAAAACTCCTTCTCCACTAAGAGAGAGTATTGATAAATGTAGCTCAAGTAGGATACTTTTGCAGAGGTTTAGTGTGAATGTGTAAAGAATGATTCGAGACATTTCATTGGTGACAACCTTGAAAAGGTGGTCATTAATTCCATCTTGTAATTTCACTTGAAAAATAAAATAAAAGTGAAAGTCTAGTGTTTTAAATATAACTTAGTCTTAGGGATGTAAATGAAATGTTCTAGAACATTTTTGTCTTAGATTGGGATTTAATATTAACCATACATCTCAAGATTGAGATAGTTGGTAGTAAAGATCGAGGAAATTAGTTATTTATCTCAAATCATAAAGTAGACAAGATAGGAGAGGTCAATCTCATATGAGAAGAGAGAAATAGAGAGCATTAGAAGGTAAAAGTGCAATCAAGGAGAAGGAGAGTAGATTGCTATAGTGACTAGAAATTAGTACAATAGACTGTACATTGTTGTAGCAATCTTTTCCATATACAGGTCATACACCTTCAAGTTTGCAGGCCGTACACCTTCAAATTTGTAGGCCACACTTTATCTTTTCTAAAAGAAGGTTTCCCCCTTGAAGTGGATTGTTATTCATTGATTTTTTTCATTCTCAAGGCGTTGGTTTATAACAACAATTGAGTACATAAAGAGGGTGAAAGAAGACACCAAAAGAAAACAAAATATGGAGATGAAGACACCATAATCACAATCCCTTGAGTGTGCAATGTAAAAAAAACAGTGAAAATGAGTACCCCATAATCATAGTCCATGGTAAAACCAAAAACCACATGTTAAAGTTGCTAATGGTTAGTGGTAAACTAAAAACCACAAATTCAAATGTTTGGTTCATGGTCATCCAAAAACCACTTTGTAAAATGAATGGTTAGTGGTAAATAAAAAACCACTATTAAAATTGAATGGTTCATGGTAAATAAAAAACCACTTGTCAAATTCATGGTTCATGGTACTCCAAAAACCATTTGTAATGGTTAAGGGTAAACCAAAACCCATGATGACGAGGATAAACCACAAAAAAACATGAAGATTAGTTATGATTTAAGGGGGAGTGATAAAAGAGAGCAATGCATGCAAATTACAAGAACTAGAGGACAATGAAAAAAAATGTTGAAAGACAAACGATGAAATTGCATAAGAACATTGAAGACCAAAGAAGATGCACAAATATTGAGAACGAAAAAGGATAATATTCAAACTAAATAAGCAATTTTTCTAGAGGAGTGTTGGAGAATAACTCACACTTGTCATAATGTGAACACCTTCATAGTTGTTGAGTAGTTGAAAAAATAAGGTTGAGTTGTCTTGGCCCCAAGGAGGTGGCTAGTTGTTGTAAAAGATAAAGTCATCATCAATGCGTTTAGAGACATTCAAGTCATATAAATATGTATCATGTAAAGAAGAAATGTGTGAGAAATTCAATAATATAATACAATTATTTTGTTTGCATATAATTTTCCTCTCTTTCTATGTATTTATTAATAATGAGTTATTTTTGATTGTCCATATATATATATATTATTGAGTACTACACAAACTCCTTGGTTAGACAAAAGGTATATTGCTCTATTTTTTTTATTTATTAAAGCTTATTTTAGGCCAACAATGAGCCTACTCACTTCAACCTTTATCATGAAAGGAATTGTGGAGTAATGTGCCCTCCCCTATCCTTAACCAATAATAATATTAAAATATTAGTTTACAAAAAATGACAAACCCCCAACCCTTTCAACGAACCCCCTACTCCCAACTATATGAATAATTACATTGTATAATTACATACCCTAGCTTTAGATATCTTTGGCTTCTGATTATTTTCTTGATTGAAATTGTATTGGGACTGAGGGTGCTTCATATTTTTTCCATTTTAATAAAAAGACAAATAATGATGGTATTTTATTTTTTTCACTCTTCTCAAACAAAGATCTTGATTATTCATTGATGAATGAACATTTAGTGAGATGAGTGCCTTTTGGGGGTTAGTTTAAGAAATAATGAGTTTTTATTTCCACTACCTTTTAATTATTTTTAAAATTTCCTCTTAAAACTGCTACTATTTCGCTAACAATAAAAAAAATGTTCAAGATAACATTGTTTCTACAGATAAATAATTATTGTTTCTTGGGTTATTTTCATGTTCTCAAATAATATTAAACAACCCAAGAAATGGCCTCAATATGTCCCAACAAACATCACAAGATTTCAACCATTTTCTAAATGAAATGATTCTTATTGGAGACACTATTCTCATCCCATTATCATTTCTTGGATACTCTAGGTAAAAGCAACACTAGGTCGTGTTGAGCCTCCTTTTTGTCACCTCCAATTTCCCTATCTTGTCCCATATCGTGACCTATTTTGCCTCATACATATGCACTCTTTGCTTATTTTCCTCAACAAACATGTCTTTTAGCAATTAATGTGTACATATGAGGTAACTTATGTTTAATCGTGATTTATGAGATTTATTAATGATTTGGATTGAATATTTGATGTTTAAATCTCTCTAATTACTTTAAATGATCTAAGCAGACCTTATGACAACAACCCTATTCATCCGATACCTGTTTCGATGTTCATCCGGTACCTGTCTTCGCGATCGTCCGGTACCAATACTCTGCTCGTCCAATACCTATTTCTACGCTCATCCGGTACATGTTCATGTGTTAGTCCGGTACCAATTTATATGACTATGTGACTCTGATACCTGTTTATGTGACTGTGTGCGTCCGATACCAGTATTTTTCTCCAACTATGCGCGTCCGGTACCCGTTCCGTATTTGCAGGCTTGGATGTTTGGATGAGGTTGTTCTCGATGGGTCCAAGGAGTTTGTTGGTTCGAACATTCTTTTTTCGTTGAAGACCATGATACATTTCATCACTCATGCACTTCGTTTCACGAGGATGAAATCGTTCTCTTAAAAATCGATACATCAACCAATTGTAATATTTGTGCAAGTATTTGATGTTATCTCCAAACTTTGATTGTAACGACTGTTTCTCTTTAAAGAGAGAGCCTTGTAAATGATAGACATATACATAGATAGAATTAATCACTGTTGTGTTGTAAGATTTATTCTTGAAGACTGTGGATTGTACCTCTGTTTTATGAAGTAATGATATAATTGCAGTTCATGGATTCTAGGTGTGTGTCCAAATCTTCTCTTCTGTAAGTTTCTTTTAAGAGCTGCCTTGTTGGTACGAAAAGGTCCCACCAAACCAATCAAGGTAAGCTTCTTTGTATTTAGTTGTGAATATAATTCTGGTTTTCTATGTGTGGATAAAGTAATTCTATGTTTGATCACAACATCTAACTTTATTCCTGTTATGTTTCAGTGATACACTTGATAGGATACAATATTGATGTGTGATGATTCTGAGTGAGTGAGAATTTTGTGTGTAATGTGAATATTTATAAGTACAATGATTTTCGAGTAATTACTTGTCATATTTCTGTCAGTATATGAAAATGATCATTTGATTAAATGCTTTAGTGTTTGTTTTGATTTTGCAAGTCTAGGAACAAGTTGAATCTCCATATTTCACCATACATGAGCCTACAATGGATTATTTCACTGTACCTAGAGTTTTCTTCTAGAATTGATTAGACTACATATTGCAAACACATGCACAATCAAGGCCTCCATATCTCACCCTACAAGCACCTATAATGGAATGCTTTACTCTGCTTGGTAATTCTTTTAGGCTTGATTGAGTTTTCTTTTAAGGGTATGCAAAGTATTAATTTCTGTTAGTTTAGTTTCTCTAGGAGATAGAATCAAAGTTCATATTTCCCTTTCATGAGCCAACAATGAACAAATCCATCACCCAAGCAAGAACTTTAGATCATATGCTTGTTTATGAGTTTTGTTTTCTGAATTTTGAACTGTGTGAATAGTGTTATTTGAAAAGTGTGAAAACAAAGTATTTGGTTTGAAGGTGTTTTCTTCTATAGGATATATTCATCAGACACATGCATTTATCTATTATCGACACATATAGTGCATCAACTCTATTGATTACAAAACCAGATTGACATATTAAATGATTTCAATATATTGAACTTATAATTGCACCAACATTTTGGTGTCATTGTCGGGGAGTTGTAAATGGTAATAGGTAGTTTTTACATTAGATTGTTTTTATGGTTTTGGAGTGGTTTTAAGGACGACCTAAGGGCAGAGAGAAGATGGTAAGACATGAGGGAGGAGCCCACACATCCACTTTAGTGGGGTTTCTCCAAAGTTAGGCTGTCCTCTTACCTTTGGTAGTTAAATTTTGTGTTGAGTTAGTATTTGGATCTTTTTTTTATGCATAGACATAGAGATAGAAAAGGTAGATTTATTTCATTCAAAATTGCAGAAAATTCAAGAAACCCCCAAAAGTTATAGAAAAATCAAGAAAACCCCCCCATACTAATTCAACTAATTTTTGTGTAGGAGACATTCTCAGAGGGGAGATTTCAAAGGAAGTAATTGAAACTGTAACCAAAGGTCCTAAATTTGAAGCTATTGTTCAGATTGAAAACATATCACAACAAGTAGTAAGGGAAGCACCGACGATTCAGTCAGAAGGAAGAGATGGAAAAGAGACAACAATAGTGGTAGAAGAGGATGAATATGCCATTGGAGAAACACACAAAGTATTGGAACAATTGGATATCCCAACCAACCCAGTGGTTGAACCATCACCTAGTGGGGAAACATCACATGCAACCTATAACATGCTATTTGGAGATATGGTAGATGAGGAGGGGAATGCAAATAATGAAACATATACATTTGGATTCCCAATATTAGCCATTACTAGAGATGTTTCTATGAATAATATCCCAATGTCATCACTACCTCACTTCCATGGTATGTCAACAAAATATCCTGATTCACTTTTGTTTGAATTTGATATACTATGTAGGAGTTATAATTATACTGATAGTGCACAAAAATTAAAATTCTTTCCAGCCACACTTAACTACTCAACATTAAGGTGGTTTATGACTCTAGGAGAGCATACTATCTTATCTTGGGATGGTATGAAGGAAACTTTCCTCCAAAAATATCAGGATTATTGCAGACCTAGAGATGCTAGGAATGCCATATTTAAAATGCAATAGTCTAAGGAGGAGAGTTTGGAAGATTACCTAGAAATATTCCTGTACAATTATTAAAAGACAAAACAATTCACCTTAGACACAACCACAATTAGGACCATCTTCCTGAAGGGAATAAGGGATGATTGTATTGAGGTAATAAACCTCATGAGTTCTGTGGATGTATATCAAAATCCATTTGCAGACATTGCAGAGTATTGTAAAAGGTACTCTCGCAACCAAGTCAGAACAAGAAAAAGTGTAAGGGATCCTATAAGAAGAACTACCAAACTTGCTCCAAGAGGTGTTACAAGGATAGAATTAGGGAATCTGCAAGAAAAATTCAAAACAAACATCCTAAATAAAATCAACACCCAATTAGACACCATGAATATAAAAAAGAAACAACAAGAAGAAAATGCTACTTTAGCAATTTTCTTCCCTCGATGTAGGAAGAGGCACCCTGAAAAAGAATTTCCTATTAATGTTATTGAAATTTGTGGGCTCTGTACATAATATCACCCTAACAATGAGTTCCCTTTCTTACCTGGACTAAAAGCAATTTTTAAGGGAGGAGGATAACCTCAGGAAACATCATATCCCCTTAAGAGATCATGGAGACAACACAATCCTAATATGTTTTTTGATCCTACCACACAATACTCACAACAACAATGGATTCCTCCAATTCCTTACTCTCAATGGACACATCAACAACCACAAATCCAACCTTGGCAACAAGGATGGAGGGGGCTTGCATATGGGAATGTTCCTTTCCAACCACCAACTTTTCCTACTTACCCACAATATCCTTCCAATATCTCTCAGTTGTTACTTGGGTTTAATCCACATGCTCTACCTCCACCTTCCCAGATGCAACAACAACTCACATTTCCTTTGAACCCAAATCAACAACAACAAATGCAATCTGCACCTAATCCAAACCCCCCTCGGCCTACCCTTATTCCTGCACAACCCATCCGTAATCTGAACAATAGACCTAGACAACCTATACATAATCTTGAAGTTCAGACTTTCCCAACTTATGTGATAACTCCTACTTCACTGAATGAAATTCAATCAAGATCTGGGAAGGTATTGAATAAACCAAATTCTACAATGGTTATTCAAGAAGAAGAACAAATAGATAACCAACCAAATGAATAAGAAAACATCCTTATACAAGAGGATATTCCTCTTCACACTCCTCAACCATTAGAAATACCCCAAGAAACTAATCCTCCACCTTATCCAGAAAGGTTACTTGTGAAGAAACCCAAGTTACCTCTAGGACATGATTTAGAAGATGAGCTAAGGAATTATATGTGTGAATATTCCCCTACTTCAAGCCATCAAAGATATTCCTATCTATGCCAAAATTATAAGGGATCTTTGCATTAAAAATCCTAGAAGGAAGAGGAAGGAACCTCCTGTTATACAGGTGGTTGGAAAACTGTCAGAATTTATATCGGAAATGCCATCTAAATATAATGATCCAGAAAATCTAGCGGTGACTATAGAAATCAATGGTATTTCTTTGTCAAATACACTTATTGATCTAGGAGCAGCAATAAATGTTATGACTGTTGACACCATGTGAACACTGCAACTAAATCACCTAAGGCCAACACATACCTTGTTGGAATTGGCAGACAAATAAGTCATTAGCCCAACATGAAGTATTGATGATGTAACAATCACCTTATCCTCCTAGGAGTATCCTTTGGACTTCTTGGTAATTCATTCAAAATCCTCCAAACCTGGACATCCAATTGTGCTTATTCGACCTTGGTTGGCCACTGCTGATGCATTTATTAGTTGTCGGTCCGAGGAGATGGCAATTTCTAATGGGACCCATAGTCAGAAACTTATTCTCTTCCTCCTGCCCAACCAACCATTGGAGTTCCTTTATGGTTGGAGAATCCCTATGGGGAGGAGAACTGTGCTCAACTCCTGTTAACACTTGAGCAAGAAAAGAGAGTTTAAGAACAAACATAAGAACATATTTTAAGCTTGTTTTTAGCCAATACATAGTGCATTCAGTATCCTCAATATTTTCCATAATTTACACATATTTTAAGCCTTGAATTTCAGGAGGTTTGACATCCCTTCACTTCTACATTATTCACTATATCAAAAATAAGCGGAGAAAAAGAGTCATTTGTTTGGGCTGTTGAAATAATTCCTAGAAAATCTCTCTATATAAATTCTAGCCTGAAATCAGATCAACAACAAAAATTGATCCAAATGATTCAAGTGCAATCCGATGCTTTTGCATGGGATTACTCTGACATGAAAGGAATTCACCCTGATACCTGTATACACCATATTTACACCAATGATCAAATCTAACCTGTTAGGCAGCCCCAAAGAAGAATGAATCCAACCTTAACAGATATAGTGAAAGAAGAGCTCCAAAAAATCCTACATGTCAATTTTATTTACCCTATTTCAGATAGCAAGTGGGTATCTCCATTAGTTATTGTCCCCAAGAATAATGGAAAATGGAGGATTTGTGTGGACTTTAGAGAGCTGAACAAGGATACCTATAGATATTATTTTCCCTTTCCTTTCATAGACCAGGTTTTGGACACCTTGTCTGGGAAGAGGTACTTTTTTTTCTTAGATGGGTTTAGTGGGTATAACCAGATCCAAATTTCCCCTGAAGGTCAGGAGAAAACCACATTTACTTACCCATGGGGTACTTATGCTTATAGGGTTCTTCCCTTTGGTTTGTGTAATGCCCCTGCCATCTTTCAGAGGGATGTCCTAGCTATTTTTTCTGATTTAACCCATGACTGTGTAGAAGTCTATATGGATGACTTCACAATATATGGGGATGATTTCCAACAAGCATTGGAAAATTTGGAGAAAGTATTGATTACGTGTAGACAGACTAATATTTCCCTCAACCATGAAAAATCTAGAATGATGCTCACTAAAGGGATTGTATTGGGCCATCATATTTTCGGTACCAGAATAAGGGTAGATCCTGCCAAAATTGACATTATTTCTCAAATCAGAATCCCTAGTTCGCAGAAAGAAGTTAGAAGCTTCTTAGGGCATGCTGGATATTATAGGAGATTCATTCAAAATTTCACAAACTTGGCTTCCCCACTATTCAAATTGTTAATAAAAGAGGTTGAATTCCATTGGGATGAACAATGTCATATTTCTTTTGAAATTTTAAATAAAAATCTTTCCAGTGCCCTTGTGTTAAGAGGACCAAGTTGGTCTCTTTCCTTTCATATCTACACTGATGCCTCTGATGCCGCTTTGGGATATGTTCTAGGACAAAGAGAAAACCAACTTTCCTATGCTATCTACTTTGTCAATAAAAATCTCTCCCTACCGAAGTAAATTATACTATCACTGAAAAGGAATTCTTATCAGTGGTTCATGCATCCATTAATAAATTAAGACACTACGTAACAGGGTATGAGGTTTTTGTACACACAAACCACTCAACCATTAGGTTTTTAATGAATAAACCTATGACAAATGCTAGAGTTACTAGATGGCTACTACTATTATAAGAATTCAATATTATTATCATTGATAGACCTGGAAAAGATAACCTTGTTGTTGATTTCCTATCTAGACTTATTCATACTCGTGACGATGCACCAATGGATGACAATTTTCTAGATGAAAGTCTATTTATTATTTCTACTTACATTCCTTGGTATGAAGATGTGGCTAACTATCTTGTTAAAGGAAAATTACCTCAAAATCTCCCCCCTCGAAAAAAGCAGAGGATTATCCAGCTGAGTGCAAATTATATGTGGCATGATGATTGTCTATACCATATAGGGCCTGATTTGGTGATTAGAAGATGTGTACAGGAGGATGAGATGTATGGCATCTTCAAAGCCTGCCATGATGGCCCATGTGGAGGCCATTTTGCTGATAAGAGAACAACATGCAAAATACTATAGTTAGGCTACTATTGGCCAACTATTTTCAGCGATGCAAAGAAGTATGTGGCCAGTTGTGATGATTGTTAGAGGATGGGGAAACCAACTGCAAGTGATGAGATGCCTCTCCAAGATCAGATAGTAATTGAACCTTTTGAGAAATGGGCTTTGGACTTTGTAGGACCTATCAACCCCATGTCTCGAAGAAGAAGGTATATACTGGTCTGTACAAATTATGTGACTAAATGGGTAGAGTCTAAAGCTTTGTACTCTGCAAATGAACAATATGTTGTTGATTTTCTATTTGAAGACATCTTTACTCGTTTTGGTGTGCCTCGAGAAATAGTGACAAACCAAGGAACCCAATTTACCTCCAATTTGGTTAAATCCATTACTGAACAATATTAGATCAAACATAGAAAATCAATACCTTATCACCCCCAAGCAAATGAACAAGTGGAATCAAATAATAAGGTGATAGAGGCTATTCTCATTAAGACAATTCAGTTACACCATAAAGACTGGGTTTATCGGTTGCCTGAGGCCTTATGGGCCTACATAACAACTTGGAGAAACACAATAGACCATACAACTTATGAATTGGTGTATGGGAAGCATGTGTTTCTTCCCATATAATTTCAAGTAAAAACATTCAGGATTGTTATGCAATTGGGAATGGATTTGGATGAAGCCCAAAAATAGAGGATATTGCAGTTGAATGAACTTGATGAAATCGAACAAGATGCCCTTCAGAGGACTACACTCATTCAAGAACAAATGACTAAATGACATGACAGGTACATCAAGAAGAAATCTTTTCAGCCAGGTGATTGGGCCCTTATATATGACATCAGGTTTAAGAATTTCAAGGGTAAATTTTCCACTCGATGGTTTGGAACCTATGAAGTAGACATAGTTTACGATAATGGTTAAGTGAATATAAAAACCATTGATGAATATCATACCTCCTTTGTTGTAAATGGGCATCGATTGAAAGTTTATCATAAGCCTTTGTGTAAAGAGGATTTTATCAAACAAATTCTTCAAAATTCTAAAATGCAATTGGTAAGCAAGAGGAGTTCTCCTCCTGCTGAACCACCACTGTAAGTTTTTGTTGTGTGATTTAATTTAACTTTGTACATATATGTATATAGGTGTGTGTTAGATAGTAATTTTTGGTGTTACTAACAAAAACATAAGTTGATTGTGTTCTCATGTAGATAAGCAATAAGGAGGACATTTGTCGGGTGTAAGTTTATTCCTTTACCCAACCCTGGTAGATTACTCATGGGAAAGGAGCCTAATGGAGTTTTCTTTATGTTTTCTAGACTCCTAAAAATTGAAAACACCGGAGAGCATTAACTGATCGGGGCTTGAGAAAAATCCACAAGACAACATATGGAATTTTCTTTAAGTTTTCCAGACTCCTAAAAATTGAAAACACCGACGAGCATTAACTAACCCGTGCTCGAGAAAAATCCACAGGACAACAGTAGTTAGGTTTTTGTTTCCAATAAAATGGAAGTGGAAACATAAGAAGTGGTTAGTCTGGTTCCAAAAAGAGGAGGTTTATGCATCTCTATAGGAATATGTCCAACTGCAATTTCCTTCTTGTTACAGAGCTTGGAGCCCAATGATTGAATCTTTTACCTCATTTTATGACACTTCCGCTGTACTTTCAACATCCCTGTACCAGTGTGTTGTTTATAAAATTTTCAACATGGTCATTCAGGAGAACAAATTCACATACAACAATAATGAGTTTCAACATCTACTTCATCTTGACCCTCAGAACATGTTTAGACACAAAGAGAGAGCCTACAAGATTCTAGGTATCTTGTCAAAGCTACATCTACTTCATCTTGACCCTCAGAACATGTTTAGACATGAAGAGAGAGCCTGCAAGAATCCAGGTATCTTTTCAAAGCTACATCTACTTCATCTTGACCCTTAGAACATGTTTAGACATGAAGACAAAGCCTACAATATTCTAGGTATCTTGTCAAAGCTTCATCCAGTACTAAAAAAATAGTCTATGAGTTCATCCGTGACTGGAAAAGACTCTTTGTGTTGGCCCAGTACTAAAACAATTCTCTGTGCTGGTCTGGTACTAAATCAATTCTTTGTGTTGGTCCGGTACTAATGATGGAATTCAGGTAACATTGTTTTCATATTTGATATCTCCCTTATTTGATCAAATACATTTAAGATAATAGAGGTATGGACTCAATGTTTATTCCTTTTTATTAAAAATCACATGAATTTTGTGTTAGACATATGGTTATTCTCATACCCTATGTCATCTTAAGTTATTAAACCTCCATATCCTTATCTTCCGAAGTCTTCATGATTTCCCCTATTTTCAAAATCATCTATGACGTACACAAATCTCTTCATGAAGTGATCGTCCAATTTGGAATCTCTTGTCAAAAATTTCCGTTCGTATGATGTCAAAACTATGATTATGCCACCTTCTATAACCTCACATTGTTTTAAACTTATGACGTTGAATGCTACTCAATGGTGAATTTCAGTCACATCACCCACATTCGTTGTAATCATTATGAAAACTGGTAAGAATTGGATGTGACGTTACTTCTGGGTATGATCGTCACCTTATCCATGAACACGATCCTTTGGCATGATTTTAGACTCCTTCCTTACCTCGCTATCATTTCAAATAATTGACCACTGTCTTCTTGTTTTCATTATAAAGGCTCTTCTAGATGGCTTTGCCAGTTATTTGATGGACCAGTCCCCAGGGCCATACCCCAATCGAGAACACACCTCTACCGACACCTTAAACTACTAGACACTTCACTTCATCGGGCACCTCGCCCCACCAGGCATCACACTCCACCGACATCTCTCCCCACTGAGCACTAGGCCCTCAGGTTAACTCATATGCACTCACACTTCGAAAGCTTGATCCAGTGATCAAGATGGAACCTAAACACATGGGCCAAACGTGGCACGACATGTCACCATGTCCTCCATTTGTGCGAAACTCTAAACATCCTAGACATGTGGCACATATCCTTATACTACGCGGGCCAACCACAGTACGACAGGTGGACTGATGTGGCACTCCACATCATCACAGGGTATATGTCTCCTCCACTCAGGGGCTGACACCTGTCCACTTCTCATTGGATTGACTATGTCATATTGATGTCACTCTGACATCATTGACATCTGCTCCAACTTCCTCTCGCTTGTAAACTAATAAAGGGAAAGGACTGGAACTCTTCCCCGAACCTTTCCCAATCGGGCATTGGGAAATCAGGGAAGAACATAGGGAGATGGGGCTTGGTAACTCCGATGGTCCGGAGGTACAGTTACCCTGGGGTGATGAATCCCTCCTGAGCTTATCTAAGGAATTGACATATGAGATATCTCAAAACTCAGATCTGATGACTATGGTTCAAGGGCGCCAATTCAAAGGTTTTACACCCGACTAGGCCCACACTCGACCTGCATGAATATGATGCTGACAAGCGTCATTCTTCGTGGCATTTGAGTCGCCATGATGGTGGAAAATATCACTGCGATTTCATTCTCTCTCCCTGCTTGTTTATAAGCATAAAATGGATGGAACCTTGTGTGGAACCTGGTCCCATTAGCACTGGAACTCAACAAGGCCTGGACGTATATCCTCTGACACAGGTTCTCCGATGCATTGGTTATCTAGTGAGCCGGTTAATCGAGACTCTACCACTAGTCCTATATCTTCGGTAGCAATAAGATGATGGAGGTTTATCCTCCCTTCTCATCCAACAACTACTATTTCATTTCGGGTTTACACATGAATTTCAAAGGTTAAGGATTGTCCTAGGACTTAGCAATCCCACAGTCTTTCACTAGTTCTTCATGTAGGGATTTTCAACGTTGTTTCTACGAGTTTTAACTCCTTTTATTAAGCAAGAAACCTTCTACCTAGAACCCCCAAATAAAGGTTTCAATATCCTGTAAAATTTCCATTTAAGGGAGGGGGAAAGGTACAAGGTTTCAACCATCTCTGACCTCCCATTCACATGTATTACATTAAATTTTATTTACCTAGTAAAAGGAAATTGTATCATTTCATTCAACTTAGATTTAATATCTATTTATCACTTTAAACCATTCTGAAAACAAGATACAATTCAACATCATATTCAGACTACTAATCTGAATAGGATATAGTTCACAACCATTGTTATACATTCAATAGACATTTTCACTCCATTTAACTCAAAGCTATCATTCATTCACTATCTCATAAATTTGGTTCCCTTTTTGTAAGAAATCCCCTTACAACAAGTATACTACTGTGTACACATGAGACATAGACATAGAACCTTTCATTTTACTTACATGTTCTTTCCCATAACCATACAGTTATATCCATTACACAAATATGGAGTGTTTTTGTCTTTCAGAACGAAATACAAAGTTCTTATGTTCAAATGTACAAGACATTTTACAATTTCATCAACACAAAGGATTGCAAATGAAACAAGTATTCAGTCCATTAAAAAAAATTGCAAATGAAACAAGTATTCATTCCATTAACATGCATACAAATTCATGAATGTAAATACAAGTACCAACCATTCATTATACACAATACATAGAGCATAAGAATACTTATTTGTTCAAAGATGACTTTAACCAGCCAAATGATTGTGGGTGACGACCTTTCCACCCAAACATAGGCTTTGTTTCTTTTTCACTTTGACAACATGGCACCCCCATGCCAAGCCATAATACCACCATGGAAAACTCTCAAGTTCTCAGAGTAATTTGGAAAAGTGAAGTCCATTCTCCTTCACATAACCACTAGTAGAAAACCCTCACAGTCGCCTAGCCCAAGGCCTCCTTGAGGTTTATCAGATTCCATTCCAACATTAAGCTCATGGCCTCCTCTCTGCTTAGGTCGGGTTTTTGGCTTTCACACCCCACACCATACTTTCTTCTTTGATTTTCATTTCTTGGCTCTCGCACTAGCTTTGCTTGTTTTCACGATCTCTCCCTTTGTAGGCACACATCCTTTGCATGTTGTTTCCTTCCATAACCAGAACTCATTTCTCATGCAGACACACTCATGCATTCTCTAACCCCCTAGAATCTTGTTAATGTTTAATCCATTATTATAGATGTTTGCATTTCATTAGATAACAATAGCATAATCCAAGATCACTGAGAAATACACAATCACAAGAGACACAACATTTATCCTGTGAAACCATCTAGGGGAAGAAAACCCAACAAAACTTCCTTAATATAAA
>SNQJ01S0023315.1:18058-41009 GCA_010110895.2 Picea sitchensis | reverse complement strand
ATGTGCCACTCTCTCTCTCCTTCTTCCCCGGTAGCAGATCTGAACTTGTCTCTCAAACTAAGCAAGTGAGTTGTATCTAAGTGAGGCGCTAGCCTCCTTTATTTATACAAGTCTGGCACATGTGAAGTGTCTCTTCACTGGTAGGCCGACTTCTCAAACTGGGTGGGTAAACCCACCTTTATTATATTTCTGGTATTCTTTAACATCTGCTAGGCCGACTTCTCAAACTGGGTGGGTAAACCCACCTTTATTATATTTCTGGTATTCTTTAACATCTGCTAGGCCGACTTCTTATTCTGCCTATTACAATTGTCTTTTGACCAATCCGCAAAAGGGGATTTGGTCCTATTACAATAACCGACATGATCAATCCACAATGGGGATCGATCCTATGAATAATATATCAATAATAACAAGAATACTCTTTGCAGTTACATTATTTCAACAAATCTTGCATGTTTTTCCCCCATGAAGGTTCTCGACCTGTCCTTTTTCTCTTCTATCAAAAGGAACTCGTGGGATAGATCATGGGGAATGAAAAATAATACTTTATTGTACATATGGATGAAAATTTTATGTTATCCTAGCCAAATCTCCATGCTTTCATTCATTGAGGGTGGTTGGTTGTCCAACTACCAACCTTCCTCATTAACTGATCTGCTTTGAAAATAGGAAAAATAAAATAACTTGTTATTTTCACAAATAATTAATTCAACAAAGAGGCTTGGGTTCTCTTTAGCATAATAAGCCCCTCCTTTTCAGGCTCCGTCACTCTTTCCTCTAGTGGTATAATGACCAATACTTTAAGTCTTCACCCATCAGTCAGTTGGTCGACTTTTATGTTACACCTTTACAATGTTTACAAGCCATAACATGGAAATATTGTCTCTATGCTAAGATAAACATAATTAATCATAATTAATTTCAAATTAATTAAGGGGATTAAAAATGAGGGTGTTACACCAAATAGTTATCAACGACAATTCCAAGTTATTTGAAGAGATTCCTAAGGGTCTTCCACCTACTTGAGATCATGACCATGCTATTTGTTTGCATCCAAGAAGTGTACCACCTAACATTAGGCATTACAAGTATCCATATGCATAGAAGAGTGAGATTGAGTGTATGATCCAAGAAATGTTAGAGGCAGGCATCATTCAACCTAGCCAAGCCAATGTTCTTTCTCTTCACCAATGGTGATGGTTACAAAAAATGATGGTTCTTGGAGTATGTGTCCAGATTATAGAAAACTTAACAAAATGACCATCAAAGATAAATTTCCTATTCATGTCTTTGATGAATTATTAGATGAATTGCATGGAGCAATTTTCTTTACTAAGTTGGATCTTCGTTTGGGATATCATCAAAATTAGAATGAGGTAGGAAGACATTCCCAAAACAAAGTTTAGAACACATGAAGCTCATTATGAGTTTTTGGTTATGCCATTTGGACTTACTCATGCACCTTCAACATTTCAAAGCTTGATGATTTCTATATTTCAAACCCTTCCTTAGAAAATTTATGTTAGTATTTTTTTGATGACATACTAATCTACAACAAGTCTTAGGAAGAGAATGTACAACATGTTGATAGAGTATTACAACTATTGGAAGAGAAACAACTTTATTCAAAACCATCAAAGTGTGCCTTTGCGGTTCAAGAAGTGGAATATTTGGGTCATATTGTATCTTATGAAGGTGTAAAAGTGGATTCTAACAAAATTAAAGCTTCGAGGGAATGACTAATTCCCAAAACCTTGAATAAAATTAAAATATTTTTAGGATTGACAGGCTATTACCGCAATTTTTTCAAGAACTATGGTCAAATAGAAACACCTCTAACAACATTATTAAAGAAGGAAACATTTTCTTGGACTCTAGTCGCAACCAAAGCTTTTGAAAAACTTAAGGATGCTATATGTACAACTCTTGTCCTGACCACACCTAACTTAACAAAAACATTTATTGTGGAGTGTGATGCCTCAAGCCATGTAGCCAACTTAAAGGAAAAAAATTACCTTTGAAAGTAGCCAACTTAAAGGAAAAAAATTACTCAAACCCATTTATGAAAAATAAATGTTGGCCATACTACATGCAGTTAAGAAATGGCGCCCTTACCTAATAAGAAGACACTTCAAAGTAAAAACATATCATAATAGTTTGAAGTACTTCTTGGAGCAACAATTATCTTCAGAAGAGCAACAAAAATGAGTTACAAAGATGCTAGGTTATGACTTTGAAATTATTTACAAAAAATGAAAAAATAATGTTGTGGTAGGTGTCCTTTCAAGGAAAGAAGAAGAAACAAAAGGTTTGCTATGTGCTATTTCTATTATGCAATTTGATTGGACGGAAGAAACAATGATAGAATGGAAGTAAGATCAAAAGGCACGCAATATCATTCAACAAATACAAGAGGACCACAATTCATTAGATAATTTTGTATGGAATAATGATTTGCTATGGTATCATGATCGCCTATATTTATGTAAGAATTCCCAACTCAAACAAAATGTTATTTTGGAATTGCACACTTCTCCAATAAGAGGACATTCACTATTCTTGAAAATGTACCACATGATCAAGAAGGATTTTTTCCACGAAGGTCTTAGAATTGATGTTCAAAAGTTTGTGTCTAAATGTGTGGTCATCCAATAGAATAAGGGAGAGACAATCAAGACGCCAGGTCTCCTAGAACCATTATCTATACCAAGTCAGTGTTGGAAACAAGTTTCAATAGATTTTATTACTGGTTTATCCAAATCTGAAGGAAAGGATTTCATCATGGTAGTAGTGGATCGAATGAAAAAGTATGCCCATTTTTACTCTCTTTATCATCTTTTTAAAGCAAGTACAATAACTGCAACATTCAGGGAAACAATTCAAAATCTACAAGGAGTCCCCAAGATTATTGTAAGTGACAGAGATCCAATTTTCACTGAAAATTTTTGGACCAAATTATTTTCTTGTTTGGGCACTCAATTGGCTCATAACTCATCTTACCATCCTCAATCCAATGAGAAAACTAAGATTGTGAATAAATGTCTAGAAGGATATCTTCGTTACTTTGCATCTGATAAACATACACAATGGGTCAAGTGGTTTCCCTTGGCATAATGCGTTGATATTATGGTAGTTGCGGGAGGTATTTACCTCTACATGTAAACCCGACGAGAATAGAATATTTCAGGAAGAGAGAATAAACCCTAATGAGTTGGCTAATAACCCTAGAAGACAAGTCGGCTCAAGAGGATAATTTGTATTAGGTTATTAGCCTCCAAGAGAAGAAGTCGGCCATAAGAAATATTATATACTAAGAAAATAGGCACCCAGAATGAGAAGTCGGCCCAAGAAGTTAGCCAGAATTAGTATAAATAAAGGAGGCCAGTCTTCATTCTGGAAGACATTCTCAGAACTACAGAGCTCACTTGTGCGCACTGCATATCTCACTTATGTGCATTGCAGTTAGCCAGTTTGTGCACAAGTTTGGAGGGGAGTTGCCATTGCAGCTACTGTAGCTAGAAGATTACGTTATGGCTTGGACTATCTCTTGGTTATGGCTTGGACTATCTGATCCGCTCTTGTTTGGTGTGCTATGCTTTGATAAAGGTGCACTACCCTCTGTTTGGATATGCAGCCTAGGGTTTTCTTCTGGAGTGATTCTCTGTCAAGGTTAAGGTGCTCGGAGGGTGGCTCCGCCCTATGGTTGGGTGACAATAATGATATTGTCTATGGTAAAATGAGCACATCCATCATATTCTAATAGGTTATGGGATCACACCTCCTTCATTCAGTCTAACCACTGGAAGGGAGCATAGCCATAAGGATATTAAGCTTATTGAAGAACTGTCGCTAGGGTTTCTAGCAGGAGCAATCACCAAAGCAGTCACTAGGGTTACTAGCAAGTGCAGTTGTAGAAACCCTAACCTTCTCACTGAGGCACCTTAAGTGAAGAAATTGACCTAATTTCCAGATAGACCAGTGCACCCTAGCCTAACGCATCTCCTGGTACTCTCAGCAAGCCAATACGTCAAGTTTGAGTTTTTGGTCAAATCTAGGGTTGACCAAGTCAAAGAATCCATGACTTACTCTATGAAGTCAGAAGACAAGTTAGATGGAGCTTCTAACTTTAGAGCATGGAAGAAAATGATTGACCTCATCCTTGACAAGAATAGAGTGTTGGATATCGTGAAAGGAAAGATCGTGGAACTAGAGTTTGAAGAAGGAAAAGAGAAGGAACCACAAAACATTGCAATTATGGAGAGATTTGGACTTGTTGCGCTCAAGAAGAATCATGTATCAGTGCAAAAGAGAAACCCCAAAATAAGTACGATGATCAAGCCTTCATAGAAAGGTTCAAGGATTTCAGGAACAAAAAGAAGTTTGGCTCCAGGAAGAAAACAAATCAAGAGAAAGATATGTCAAGGATACAATGCTTCAATTGTCAAAAGTATGGTCACTACAAGAATCATTGTCCCGAGTTAAATAAAAGGAAGGAAACACACAAAGCATCAGTTTCCGAAGAAAGGGAACCCTCAAAGAAAGCCAAGCAGGACAAAAATTATTTTTCTAAGACAAGGTAACAATACTCTTCATAGTTCTTGTACATACCATGTTTTCGGTACATATCTTACATATCTATTTCTTAGAAGATAATATGTTCAAAGAGAAACTATACTTATGGAAGAAAAACAAGATAAGGACTGCTATCACTATAAGACAAGCTGCAAGATAAGCCGAAATCAGAAAGAAACCTAGAAGAAGTAAAGACCGAAAGAAGTCAACAATCAAGAGGAAATAGGAAAATATTTGTAACACTTTGCAGAAGGCAATAAGGATGCAGACAGAAGTGTGGACTCTCCTAGATGGAGGGAGCTGATTATATATTACCAAAATAAGATCATGCATTCATACATGAAGAAAGGATTAGAAGGGAGCCAATCCTATGATCCATTGAAGATGATAAAGTATATATCCATGGTAGCAACCATGAAAAGTAGTACATGTTCAGTTTGACTTTAGAAGAAGTCTTCTTCAAAAAGAAGCCTTAAAGTATCCCTGGTTATCCATCCACATACATGATCCTACGATGGAAGATGGAATCTATAGAAAAATCCATGGACCCAAGATCTAAAGAGAAACATGAGGTAGAACATAAAGATCCCAAGAAAGAAAGAGAAGTCAGTCATTGTATCGAGAATCACAAGATTACCAACCTGATATGAACTCACTAAAAACAATCAAGAAAAGGTACTGAAAGTTGTGATGAAAAATAGTGCATGAAAGACTTATGAATGTAAGCATTGCGAGATCCATAACTATAAGTTCTCCCAGATGGAGGGAGAAGAATATGATGATTACTTGTTCCAGTAAACTAGATATATCTATACATGAGCCATTATATCGTCCACAATATCCATGGGTTGAAATTGACATCAGATGAATGCAAAGACTGTTCTCCAGAATAATTGAACAAAGAGCGTATGTAGAGCAACCTCAATGCTTTGAGGTATACCAGAAAGAGAACCTTGTAGGCATTTGGAAGAAGACAACTTGGTAGAGAACCTCCAATGCACAACAGAAGCGTGGTGAAGACTTTCTATAACAAGGATATTGTATCAGAATGATTACTCATAAGTTCAAGATGATGGATTGCTAATCCATGACAAACTCTCATGATAGTAGAAGAAGTACCACTTGGATATGTTCCAGTTTGATCCTTGCCACGATGTTATGAGCTAACGGGAAACAAAATATGAATCCAATAATGATACACTATATTGATCAGATCTATATGAAGCCTTTAGAGAAAACCAGTGTTCCAGAAAGACTGAAGTACTTTGAGATCAAGCATTACATTCTCCATGACTGAAGTACTTTTGAGATCAAGCATTACATTCTCTCCATGATGAAGTCCAGAAAAGAGAAGTGAGTTATCCAATATATATATATATATATATATATATATATATATATATATATATATATCTCCACAGATGAGTAGACAAGTAGACATTTCCAGTAAAGCCTTTGTTCAAGATGAAAGATTTTATGTACTCAAGATGGAGCTCGTGGAGACAAATTCCTATTGAAAAGTTGAAGAGATGACTCCCAGGTTGGGAGGGAGCACTGATGTGTTACTGACTTATGGACAACTTCATTTTTCAAATTCGAAAAAATGGTCCAGGATGAGCAGCGTTCCTTTCCAGTTTGGGAAGTGGTTTGAGATTTCTGACGGACATGCATTTTCCAGTTCGGAAAATGGTCCGGATCGAACGGTCATTTTCGGTAATGAAAAATGGTTTGATGGATTGCTGATGTACCATAGACAATGATTTCCACAGTGTTTTAACATGTGGGAATGGTCTAGGACAGTCTCTCTGATGGTCAATCAAGAAGACTGGTCCATTCAAGTCGGACAATCATTCTCTCTTCGAAGCTCACAGTTGTGAGAAGCTCTGAAGAATGGTCTGTTTTGAAGGTTGGTGCAGGACAATCATTTCCTTAGGAAATGGTTTGGACAGTCATTCCCTAGGGTAGACTCATTCTCTCCAGGTTGCACTTTGTTTAGTGCTAGAGGAATGGCCTAGATAGGTGAATGGTCCAGGTTCAACAATCAGGACAAACATTCCTTAGGGTAGACTCATTCTCTCCAGGTTACACTTTGTTTAGTGTCGGAGGAATGGCCCAGGGTGGGGAATGGTCCAGGATCAGAAATCAGAACAATTATTCTTCCTTGATTGAGAAGAATAGTCCAGATAGCTCGTCATTGATGTTTGATTTTCTAAGGGCAGATGCTCTTCCAGATCTCACAAATGTGAGTGGAAGAATGGCCCAGATGATTCAATTTATATCATAACAATGTTTTCTGTGCAGGTTGATATCAGATGATTTTTATGGAGACTATATGTCTCTGGACAGCAGATGTATGCTACTGTGGTGGATGTGTTCCACTGACTGTGATTATATGTCATTTATCAAGTATCTGTGTGCTACTTGGTGTGGTAGTGTACCACTGGATTGTAGTTGTGTACTACTATGGATAGACACAGTTGTGTTCTATTGGATGATATTGATCCGATTTCCTTGAAGACTATCAAAAGTGTTGGAAATGATTATCAACTATATGGATGATCAATGGACAGATATTTCCCAGACGAAAAATGGTCTAGGACATTTATTCTTCTAAGACATATGTCTGGATTAGAAGAATGGTTCTTGTGTCACTCTATGGAGTGAGTGACTTATCCAACATCATATTTGATTACTTAGATGGAGTATGGTTTCGAGAGATGATGCAGTTGATGACATTGATAGTGATGATGGTTCTCATGATCTAATCTTGAGATAGTCTGTACAACTATGATGATTCTACTGATTCAATGGTAGGTTTTTTCTCAAGACCATTGTCTTCAATACCTCCCTAACTAGGAGGGAGTATTGATATTATGGTAGCTGCGGGAGGTATTTACCTCCACATGTAAACCTGACGAGAATAGAATATTTCGGGAAGTAAGAAGAAACCCTAATGAGTTGGCTAATAACCCTAGAAGACAAGTCGGCTCAAGAGGATAATTTGCATTAGGTTATTAGCCTCCAAGAGAAGAAGTCGGCCAAAATAAATATTATATACTAAGTAAATAGGCACCTAGAATGAGAAGTTGGCCCAGATAGTTAGCCAAAATTAGTATAAATACAGGAGGTCAGTTTTCATTCTGGCAGGCATTCTCAGAACTGTAGAGCTTACTTGTGCGCACTGCAGTTAGCCAGTTTGTGCGCAAGTTTGGAGGAGATCTGTCATTGCAGCTGCTGCAGCTAGCAAATTACGTTATGACTTGGACTATCTCTTGGTTATGGTTTGGACTATCTCATCAGCTCTTGTTTGGTGTGCTATTCTTGGAGAAAGGTACGCTACCCTCTGTTTGGATATCTAGCCTTGGGTTTGCTTCTGGAGTGATTCTCTGTCAAGGTGAAGGTGCTCGGAGGGTGGCTTCGGCCTATGGTTGGGTGAAAATAGTGATATTGTCTATGGTAAAACAAGCACATCCATCATATTCTAACATAATGGTGGTTCAACACATCCTTCCATACTTAATAAAAAATGTCCCCGTTACCCCACAACCTAGGGGTAACTAAGGAGATGATATCTTGAGGCCCGCAGGTAACAGACATGGAGCGCAGAGAGCCAGATGAACGATAGAGCCCGCATTGAGAAGTTAGATCCCCTCCTTTCCACCACGCATCACTACTCATTGTCAACAACATAGAAACGTCCACCACACTAGCTTGGTCCACATAAGGCAATGGGTCTTGCTTCATGAGGTAACAAGTCTAGTCTCATGGTAAGTGTCACTTTAATATTTGAAGCATTTGAGCATGTTGCAAAGAGTCATGTCTTGATTATGGAACGTTTGCTTGGAAATTATATATTTTTCCTTATTTCACCTTGGTGGTTGACATGGTATCCTAGTAAGTTGGTCACCCTCGGGAAAATGGTTGCTATCGAGGGGTCTCCTTAAAGGGTCATCGTACCATTCCCACCCATACTTACCACTTTCCACATTTCTTCCCCTCCATTTCCTCATATTTTGGGGTTTTGGGGTCATTGACCCCAAGAAGGGATTGTACCTCATTTCATGGGAAGAAGGGGCTAAAGGCCCAGAGGTGTTGCAACTAGCATTATAAAAATAAAAAGACATAATCCATCCTTCTATATTCTCGCCCTAAAAGTCCTCAGAGCCATGAATCGCTTCTCTAAAAAAATAAAGGACTTTTAAAAGAAAATAAATAAAAAGTATCCCGCTTGATGGGGGAATGCATTACGGTGTTCTTTAATTTACAGTGCACATAGCACTCAATGTGCTCTAACTTCAAGTGGCATTGCGATGATTTTTTTCTTTCCATTGCACATAATACTCAATGTTCAGATTGTAAACAACAAAAAAGAAAGGGAAAAAAGGATTGGAATTTTTTTGCATTGCAAACGAAGGGATGCAACACACCCTCCACAAAGGCACCCATAAATCAGACCATATGAGCCCTTGATATGTCAAGAATCCCATGCCCAAGAGTACCCCCCCCAATCCACCTCATACTCACCACATGGTCTAGAGAGGGTCTTCTTGGGAAACATTCCTTGACTTGGGGATTGACCTACCCAATACAGAACCATGACACCCCTCCCATACCTAAATTTGGCAAAGTTTATAAGGTGTTTGAGGATTTGTTTAGTTTGAAAAGGGGGACTTAATACACTTGTTCGGGTGGTTCTTTTATTAAATGTGGATTACTTGGCATGATTCATATGACTTGAAGACCCTTGGAGGGCGTATTTTCTTGTCTTTGCAGGACCTTACTCGGTGAAAGTCATTCATGAAGGGACTAAGCCACTTGGACCTTCATAAGTGAATGAAATCCCATTGGATGGATGTTGCGCCCCACACATTGGAGGCCTAGGATGATGAGCGTTACACCTTGGATGACATCCCTAACACATGAATGTGGCCTAGAAGCATGAAGAAGAGATGACATCACCCTCCTATGACCAAACGTCCCTCTCTTGTAGCATGGCATCACACAATGAGGAGATCGTTGGGTGAATTTTGAGCACTTGGTGGTGTTGTGGGCTTGTGACCCAACACTTTTTCTTGATTTGGGGATGACATGGAAAATTTCTAGCATGATGTCCTAGATTTTGGAGGATTATCTTCACACGTGCCACCTTGGAGAAGAGTATTGTGGGCTTACATGCCATTATTTTGTCATTTTTCATCATATTGTAGCCTATGTGGGCAAAAAAAGCAAAATGATTTGCTAATTAAGCATTGTAACTTTGGTTTTGACCTAAAATTAAGGATTTAATTGTAATGTGGACAAACATGACTTGGGTTTTCCTCTATAAATAGAGACAATTCATTTTCATTTGAACGTAACTCACTTGTGAGGGTTCTCCCTCTCTAAGGAAAATTTCAACCTCTTTAATTTCTCTTGTGCATTTTGGAAAAAGGCTTGTCTTTGGCATTTTGGAGCAAATCGATTTCTCTTGAGGCTTTATCTTGGATGAATGTGGGTGATATTCAGTAAAGAATAGGGTTTGACATCTATCTTCTTGGATTTTGTGAGTATAATTATGCAATTGCTTATAGTTGTTCAAGGATTTTAAATTCTAAACCCTAGGAGAAGTAGAAAGATGTACACCCTCCACTAGAAATATTTCATTGTTTGTCTTGGAATTGTTCAATCTTTTCTATAGGAAGTAGAAGGGCCTACACCCCTATTGCAAAGGCTTGGCTAGGGTTGATCTTCTAGGAAGTAAGAGGGTTTACACCCCTAGATATTTCCCTAGTTCAATTTAAATCACTAGAATATCTTGAGGAAAGGAAGACGACTTGGTTTTGTAAGGGTTAAAAACCAAGGTTTAAGTTGTCTCTCCCTCTTGATATTTTATCTATTATTTGACTCCATTGCCCAAGGATAAATTGTTGTAATTGCATTGGAGAACGTAAATTGTTGCATTGGAATGTGTGAAAATTACATTTTGGTAATCTCTGATTTTTGGGATGAATTGTGTTCACTTCAAGATATCTTTATATGCTAAGGCATATTGATTTGTGGGAATTCTCTAGATGTTGTACTTAATTAAATTATACAACCATTAGGGTTGCAACAAGCATTCTCTTAAAGTTCACTTTGCTCACTTTTCTTACCGCAGAAAATTGCTTGTGAATACTTGAAATTGATCTACTTGGAAAGAGTTATTGATTGGTGTGTTTACTTTCTAATTTCTATGGTTAGAACTTGATGCTGTATAAAAAATTTACTAAAACCATTCGGATGTCATATTTATTACCGATAACACTTGCACACAGTCCACTTTAACCACTAAAATCATTGTCTAAACATTGGAGCATTACGTATCAGTTTCTGGCTATCATCTCCTATTATTGTTAGCTGGTTTTGGTGGTGATTTATTGCAGCCCTTATCATATTCTCATTTATGTTATATATCTTATTTTCTGCAATGTTTTGGGACAACAAGACTTCTTGATGTTTTACCTTTGGTTATGGGGCTTATTATATCACACATTGTCTTGGTTTGGCTCGTCTAACATTGGTTTTGTAGGTACTATCAACTAAAAACTTTCCCTTGACCTCTACTTGTCTCCTCTCAAAGCCTCAAGAACCTTTTATCATGAAATATAGGGGTTTTCCTTTCCACTGCTTGCTTTCCCCCCTCATTCCCCCCTAGGGTCACCCGAGACTCCTTTCTTGTGGTGAATTTCTTCATCACTAAAGAGGGGAGCGTTTATCGAAGGTGATAGTGGTTAAATGCTCCCGAGTTGTCACACATTTGTGGGTTGAGGTTGGCTTTGATCAATCTACACCTTGTGCAATAACATTTTGGCATTGTTTTTGGGGAGGATTTTGAATCATTTTTTAGTCCAAAATAAAATTTGACAAGCTTTTCCCTCAAAGATTTTACCCCAAGCTTCCCTGGCGACTCCATTAAGGGAATTACCCTCTTATCAACTTTCGATGAACTTCATATAATTTTATCTGGCGACTCTATTAAGGGAAGATACCCTCTCCTTCTTCGATGAGCCTTGAGCTCATCAAGTGACTCTATTAAAGTGTTATTTTAGATAATGGAATTATGGCACCATGGGACTTTCATGACGCTCAGGATGAGCTATTACCCATAACTTACCATATCACGAGGACACTTTTGCAGATGGAAAAGAAAAAAATCTATCAATGAAGCCATTGAGCATCTAATGAGTCTTATAAATGGGTTAGATCAAGAATATATTAAAGAACAACTTGGTGAATCACCTCTTACTGAAGAGCAAGCCCTTGCAGATGAAGAAATCCTTGAAGAACAGATCTATGAAGAAAGTTTCCAAGAAGATCCCGACGAAGTTTCTCATGTTGAAAGCCTGGATGAGAAATTGGTGTCTATTTTCCCTCTTGAGAAAGATGAAGTTGCCAAGCCTTGCAAAGAAGTAATCAATTCCAATGATACAGGTAAATTAGGGGAGAAGTCCTCAGATAGAGTTGACGATCATATTGATGATTTCATATGTGTCCGAAAGCGTGGATGGGATTTTGGTTGTTTCGGTTTTGATAAGATTCCATCTATAACATTGAGGGTAGCTTCCAGTTAAAGAATGTAGAAATATTTCCTTTGGAAGATTGATTTCCATACATGGATGATCAAGATATTTGGCAGCGTAATGATGATATGATCACAAACCTTTTTCATCCACCAGGGGATGGCTTGTTGTAGTATACTTGTGTTGATTTCTAGCCATACCTTGAGGATTATCCTTTTGAGGACTCAAAACTATTATTTAATGAAGATTCTCAACCATCTTCGTGCTCAAATTTTTATGGACATAAGGACATGGCCAGCCCATAACAGTCAAAGATCCATGCCATAAAGTGACAATATTTTCAACATGAGGCAGTATGTAGGGACTTGCAAGCACGTATAAAAAAAAAACATGTTTTGAATATGGAGAAGGGTTATGTTTCCAGATCTATGTCTATCCCTTGTCTTGTGCCTATTTCTCTAGGAAATCATAAGGTCTTCTTTGGATATTTCATATCCTCTCAACTTTTAGAAAGCAACGATCATGCAAGTAAGGAAGAATATGAACCATCACTTATATGTGGTAGCATGATTAAAAAATGGATGGATTAAACTCATGGTTATTCCTTCCAGCGGTATTATCTCCTTCTCACCAACCTCCATGAGTCACTTTCTATGATTGATCACATCCTTATTTATGCTCATGATTATTATGTGCTTGACTTATCTTTGTTGTATTACATAATTAAGCACAAGGGGAGATATCTTGATGAGATGATCAATTGATTGCATTTTTGTATGATTTCACCTGACATCTTTAGGGTTTTGACTTCTATGGGCCTTGAGCCCCAGGTGAGTAGGTAGGTCATTTTCATTTATGCATTGCATATTCATGCCATTATAATGTAGTTGCATTTGCTTAGTTTGCATACATGTGTTTGATTTACATATTGCTTCTCTTGAATCTATGCATAGTTGTTGTGATGCATTTGCTTGAATCATTACATGTTAGTTAGAAGTTTTTTGAAAAATACAAAATTTTCTTTTTAAGAAATATTATAGTTGTCAATTTTGAATTTTTGAAGTTTTGCTCATATGAATAAATGGGTGAGTTAGCCACCCTCCAATGCTTTAATGTTTTGTGTGTGTAGGAAGATGTCATACCAGGAGATGCTGAGGTTCTCATGTGCTCTATGACGATCACATGTCCCCATGTAGGAGCCACATGTTACACCCCCATCCAAGGGGGTAACTAAGGATATGATATCTCGAGGCCTGCAGGTAGAAAACATGGAGTGTCATGAGCCAGATGATAGATAGAGCCCACATTGAGTAGATAGAGCCCCTCCTTTCCACCACACATCACTGCTAATTGTCAGCAACATAACAACGTTCGCCACACTAGCTTGGTCCACATAAGACAACAAGTATTGCTTCATGGGGTAACAAATCTAGTCTCATTGTAAGTCACTTTAATATTTGAAGCATTTGAGCATGTTGCAAAGAGTCTCGTCTTGATTATGGAACATTTGCTTGGAAATTATATTTTTGCCTTATTTCACCTTGGTGGTTGACATGGTATCCTAGTAAGTTGGTCACCCTCGAGAAAAGGGTTTCTACTGGGGGTCTCCTTGAAGGGTCATCATACCATTCCCATTCATACTTACCACTTTTCACACTTCTTCCCCTCCATTTCCTCATATTTTTGGTTTTTGGGGTCATTGACCCCAAGAAGGGCTTGTACCTCATTTCATGGTAAGAAGGGGCTAAGGCCTAAAGGTGTTGCAACTAACATTATAAAAATCAAAATAAATAATCCATCCTTCTAAATGCTCGCCCTAAAAGTCCCGAGAGCCATGAATCATTTCTCTATAAAAATAAAGGACTTTTAAAAGAAAATAAATAAAAAGTATCCCACTTTATGGAAAAATGCATTGCGGTGTTATTTAATTTCCAGTGCAGATAACACTCAATGTGTTCTAACTTCAAGTGGCATTGCGGTGCTCTTTTTCTTTCCATTTCACATAGCACTCAATATTCAGATCACAAAAAACAAAAAAGAAAGGAAAATAAAGGGATTGGAAAAATGTTGCATTGCAAATGAAGGGATGAAACACACCCTCCACAAAGGCAACCATAGATGAGACAATATGAGTCCTTGATATGTCAAGAACCCTATGCCCAAGAGTACTTCTCCCGATCCACCTCATAGTCACGACATGATCTAGAGAGGGTCTTCTTGGGAAACAATCCTTAACTTGGGGATTGACCTACCTAATAGGGAAACATGACATCCCTCCCATACCTAAATTTGACAAATTTTATAAGGTCTTTGGGCATTTGTTTAGTTTGAAAAGGGGGACATAATGCACTCATTCGAGTGGTTCTTTTATTAAATGTGGTTTACTTGGCATGATTCATATGATTTGTGGACCATTGGACGACGTATTTGCTTGTCTTTGTAGGACCTTGCCCGATGAAAGTAATTCATGAAGGGACAAAGCCACTTGGACTTTCATAGGGGCATGGAATCCCATTGGATGGATGTTGTGCCCTACACATTGGAGGCCTAGGGTGATGAGCGTTGCACCTTGGATGACGTCCCTAACACATGAACGTGGCCCAGAAGCATGGCAAAGAGATGATGTCACCCTCCTATGCCCAAACATCCCTCTCTTATAGCATGACATCACACATTGACGAGATCGTTGGGTGTCTTTCGAGCACTTGGTGGTGTTGTTGGCTTGTGACCCCACACTTTTTCTTGATTTGGGGATGATGTGGCACATTTCTAGCATGACGTCCCAACCTTTGGAGATTACCTTCACAAGTGCCACCTTGGAGAAGAGTCTCGTGGGCTTACATGCCATTATTTTGTCATTTTTCATCATATTGTAGCTTATGTGGGAAAAAAGAGCAAAACGATTTGCTAATTATGCATTGTAACTTTGGTTTTGACCTAAAATTAAGGATTTAATTGTAATGTGGATAAACATAAATTGGGTTTTCCTCTATAAGTAGAGGCAAATCATTTTCATTTGAACACAACTCACTTGTGAGGGTTCTCCCTATCTAAGGAAAATTTCAGCCTCTTTATTTTCTCTTGTGCATTGTGGAAAAAGGCTTGTCTTTGGCATTTTGAAGCAAATCACATTCTCTCGAGGCTTTATCTTGGATGAATGTGGATGATTTTTAGTAAAGAATAGGGTTTGACATCTATCTTCTTGTATTTTTTGAGTATATTTTTGTATGTGAGTATATTTCTGCAATTTCTTATATTTGTTCAAGGATTTTATTTTTTAAACTCTAGGATAAGTACAAAGGTGTACACCCTCAATTAGAGATCTTTCATTGTTTGTTTTGAGATTGTTCAAGTTTTTCTATAGAAAGTAGAAGGGCCTACACCCCTATTTCATAGGCCTAGC
Source organism: Picea sitchensis (assembly GCA_010110895.2). Lineage (NCBI taxonomy): Eukaryota > Viridiplantae > Streptophyta > Pinopsida > Pinales > Pinaceae > Picea > Picea sitchensis. The sequence continues at coordinate 25,493 of SNQJ01S0023315.1, read as the reverse complement.
TAGGGTTGATCTTTTAGTAAGTAAGAGGATTTACACCCCTAGAAGATCTTTCCCTAGTTCAATTTAAATCACTAGACTATCTTGAGGAACTGAAGACGAGTTGGTTTTGTAAGGGCTCAAAACCAAGGTTCAAGTTGGCTCTCCCTCTTTATCTTTTAGCTATTATTTGACTCCAATTTCCAAGGATAAATTGTTGTAACTGCATTGGATAACATAAATTGTTGCATTGGAATACATGAAAATTACACTTTTGTAATCTCTGATTTTTGGGATAAATTGTGCTCACTTCAAGCTATATTTCTATGCTAAGGCATATTGATTTGTGGGCATTCTCTAGGTATTGTACTTAATTAAATGCTACAACCATTAGGGCTTCAACAAACATCCTCTTAAAGTTCACTTTACTCACTTTTCTTACCGCAAGAAATTGCTTGTGAATACTTGAAATTGATCTACTTGGAAAGAGCTATACATTGGTGTGTTTACTTACTAATTTCTATGGTTAGAACTTGTTGTTGTAGAAAGATTTTGATACAACCATTGGGCTGTCATATTTATTACTGATAACAATTGTACACAATCCACTTTAACCACTAAAATCATTGTCTAAACATTCGAGCATTACATATCAGTTTTTGGCTATCATCTCCTATTATTGTTAGCTAATTTTGGTGGTGATTTATTGCAGCCCTTATCATATTCTCATTTTTGTTATATATCTTATTTACTGTAATTTTTTGGTACAACAAGACCTTTTTTTGTTTTACCTTTGGTTCCGAGGCTTATTATATCACATATTGTCTTGGTTTGGCTCGTCTAACATTGGTTTTGTAGGTACTATCAATTGACAATGTTCCCTTGACCTCTACTTGTCTCTCAAAGCCTCAAGAATATTTTATCGTGACCTATATGGGTTTTCCTTTCCACCTCTTGATTTTCTCCCTCATTCCCCCCTAGGGTCACCCGAGACTCCTCCCTTCTGGTAAATTTATTCATCACTAAAAGAGGGGAGCGTTTATATAAGGTGACAGTGAGTAGATGCTCCCGAGTTGTCATGTGGATTGAGGTTGGATTTGTTCAACCTACACCTCGTGCGATAATAGTCCCCATTTTTGGCACTTTACGAATATCATCCTTCATGCATCACATCACCCTTGAAAGGGAATGCTTGTTAAAATGTAAAGCAACCGCAAAGGATATTCCTCAAGCATCTTCAAGCTGCCCACTTAAAGTTTCCCCCTTGCCAACTGTCCCTTGCCTTAACCGCCATCCTCTAAAGTAAGTCGGTCACCTCTCTAGCTCCTATCCTAAGCTAAGGAAACCCTAACCTAAACTTTTTACTATTTAAAGAGAGGGAGGCACCCTCTTCTCATTCATTCTTGACATCAGTTTTTATATATCATTTTTCATAAGAGTTCTGAGCTAAGGTTATACTGAGAGAGCACCTAAGGTTATTCTGAGGGAGCAACTTGTTGGGTGTGTGTTATATTCTTTGCATGTGTGTGTGTGTGGGTGCGTCAGATACGACAACTGTGTCTGACGATCCCTTCACCTAGAGCTCTGCCGTGTGTGCCGGGCGCTTTCCTAGGGGGGTCCCGGGGGGGGGGGCAGGTATGCCCCCCCTGGTTACGCGCAGCGTTCGGGGCAGCGCCCCGAAATTTTTTCTTGGGCGGTTTTTTGCTATTTTTAGCGGATTTTGGTATTTTTAGCTGATTTGTAAATTAATCCCGGATTAAGGGATTAAGGTTTTGGTATCTACAGAATACCTAAAAACATTGTATATATTGTATGGCGAATGGTGAAATTCGATATAATGAAAATAAGAAAGGTTTTCCCGGTTGAGGGTTTCCGATAAAAATCTCTGTGTACTCTGTGTATGAGCCATTGATTAATTTCTGTATTGCTTAAGAATCTATATGCATTGCTTTACTTCGCAGGTTTAAAACTTACACAACTAAGGATTTTCTGAGTAAGTTGCTAAGGAATTTTTGAGTAAGCAACTTATGATTTTCTGAGGAAGCAAGGGAGCAACATAAGCACTTCTATAGCAACTAATTTCTATATTCTGGACAACATCTAAAGATTGTTCTGGGCAACATATAAGAGGTTGTTCTATAACAACTATTTGATTCTATTATGAGAGTTATTCTGGACAACATGTGAAAGTTATTCTGAGCAGCAACATAGGCACTTCTGTAGCTGCTGATATTTCTGTTCTGGACAACATTTAAAGGTTGTTCTGGACAACAACTCAAGGGAAGATTTGAATCAGTCTTAAGGGCACTTTTGGGACAACAAAAGATACAACAATAGCTACAGTTCTGAGGGTAGATCTAAGTAGAGAATCAGAGATATTTAAAGACACAGAGACAACAATAAGTGTTACTGGGTTATCTCCTTATAAGGAAGTCTTGTACTGTCATTGTACTTGTTGACTGATAATATATCACAAAGAAGTTTGCTGGGTTTTCTTCCCCTTGAGGGTTTCCCAGGATAAATATTTGTGCACTCTTTGAATGTTGTTTTCCAATGTTTCTTATGCTTCAGATTATTTGTTAAAAGTAAAAGAATACTACTGTGGACTATTGTTATATTTTTATGCTTGAAAATTAACATGGTATCATAGCTCTAGGGTGTGAAAGAGCTCATTTCTGCAGTCTACTAAGAGCCTACACAGATCCTTAGGAGTTATTCAAGCACAATACTACAGAGATGTCTTCCATTTCTGTAAGACCTGAGGACAGAATTGAAGGGGCTTCAAACTTTAATGTTTGGAAAGCCAGAGTCCTGAATATTCTGGAAGAATATGACTTGGACAACTTTGTGACCAACACAATAGAGGAGCCCACCTCTAATGCAGAGAGGACAACCTTCAAGAAGAATCAGGCAAGGGAAAAGAGAATCATATTTGATTCAGTCAAAGACAATATCATGCCTTTTATAACACCTCTGAAGACAACAAAGGAGTGTTTTGACACTCTATTCAATCTATATTAAAAGAAGGCACCTAGTCAGAAGAGGGTTCTAAAGAATAAACTTCGAACCCTCAAGATGGAGAAGGATGAATCCATAGCTTCATTCTTCACAAAGATCTCTCAGTTAAGGGATCAACTACTAGTCATTGGTATAATCATAGATGATGATGATCTCGTCCAGACTGTTGTGGATGATCTTCCATGTTATTGGGAGACATTTTTGGCCAGGATAAATGCTCGTGAAAACCAGCCAGACTTTGAAAGGTTGTGGCATGATTGTCTGCAAGAAGAAGGGAGAATTCAGAGTACAAATGGTACTTCAAAGGAACAGAACCTTGCTCTAGCAGCAAGGACAAGGAAAGGGAGAATATTTACTCCTCAGAAGGAGAAAAGTAAAAATAGCTTCAAAGGGAAAGAGTTTGATATGCCAAAAGTAAAGTGTTTCAACTGTCAGCGAAAGGGGCACTTTGCTAAAGATTGCCCAAAGATCAAAAAAGGAAACAAAGGAAAATATTGTGATTCTATTGTTGTAGAAGATGAGTCTCGAAGAACAAAGACAAAAGAGGCTTCTAGTAATCAAGAGACCATGAGAGAATACTATCTTATTTAAGCACTCTCTGGTTCTCTTACAAATGGTGTTGAATCCTGGTTGATAGATAGTGGAGCTTCCAGGAATATGAATGGAAATAAAGAAGTCCTTGCAAACTTCAAGGAGAAGAAGTTCTTTGCTCAAGTAGAACTTGGAGATAATGTCAGCTATACAATCAAAGGACTTGGCTCAACTTCTTTTCAGCTTGAATCTGGAGGCGAGCTACACATTGAAGAAATTTTGTATGTTCCTGGTTTAAAGAGGAACCTTATCTCTGTTGCAGTATTGGAAGATAAATGTTATAGGGTAATCTTTATGGACAATAAATCTCTCCTATGGTCGAAGAATCAAGAACTAAGTTCAGAAATTGTGATTGGAGTTCGAGAGGGGTGCCTTTACAAACTTCTAGTACATATCCAAGCTTTGGTTCATGCTTCAATTAGTCCATCTAACCTGTGGCATAGAAGGTTTCGACATCTTCACTTCAAAGCGCTCCCTAGACTTTCGAAAATGGTAAGAGGAATGCCTACCTTTCAGTTTCATCATGATGGTATCTGCAAAGGTTGTGTTCTTGGTAAAAACATAAAGAAATCCTTTCCTAACAGTAAATCGAGGTCTAAAGGAATTTTGGATTTGATTCATTCATATGTATGTGGGCCTATGTCATCTCCTTCTTTGAATGGATGTCTTTATTATGTGATTTTCATAGATGACTTCTCTAGAAAAACTTGGATCTATTTTCTAAAAGTAAAGAATGAAACTTTTAGTAAATTTCTAGAATTCATAGCATTGATTGAAAATTAGACTGAAAAACATATACGCACTTTGAGGACTGACAATGGTGGAGAATTTGATTCTCATCAGTTTGATGATTTCTGTAAAGACGTAGGAATCAAGAGACAACTAACTGTGCCCTATAACCCTCAACATAATGGGATTGTTGAGAGAAAGAACAGAACAATCCGTGAGGCAACTAAATCCATGATGTGTGATCAGGATCTTCCCTCAGCACTTTAGGCAGAAGCCACAAACACTGCAATTTATATTCATAATAGAAGTCCTCATGCTATTCTGGGAGAAAAGACTCCAGAAGAAACGTTCACTGGAGAAAATCTAGAAGTGGGACACCTGAGGATTTTCGGATGTCCAGTTTCATATACCAAAAGAGAAAAGAACTAAGTTGGAGCCTTCTGGAAATAAATGAATTTTTGTTGGATACAATGAAACATCCAAGGCACACATAATCTATGTTCCAGGCCAAATATTTATCGAGGTAAGTAAGGATGTAACTTTTCATGAAGAAGCTACATTCAAGCATTCTAAAGAATCACAACAAGATACATAGATGGAGGAACCTGAAGAGCCATTGGATCAAGTTGATACTATGGATCTAGTAAAACATATAGAGATACCTATGGAGGTACCTCCCTCTAAGAGGAAGCCTGCCTGGTGTAGAGAAATTTGGTGAGAGGCAGAAAAACATGCAGCTCCTTCAGGTACTTTTAGAGAAAATAATAGACCTCAAAGAATTTCAGGTTATGTGGCTCTTATGGCTCAAATTAGTGATGCAAAGACCACCAACTATGAGGATGCTGCTACACAACAAGTATGGAAAGATGCCATGGTGGAAGAATATCAATCCATCATGAAAAATGATGTATGGGAAGTAGTACCAAGACCAAAAGGAAAATCTATGGTTACTTCCAAGTGGTTGTTCAAAATCAAGCATGCAGCTGATGGAAGTATTGAGAAATACAAAGAGAGATTTGTGGCTTGTGGTTTTTCTCAAAAGGAAGGTATTGACTATGATGAAACATTCACACCTGTTGCAAGGTATACTTCCATTAATACCATCATATCCGTCGCTTCAGTTTTGGGCTGGAAACTTCACCAGATGGATGTAAAGATTACATTTCTAAATGGTCAAGTTGAGGAAGAAGTATATATAGAACAACTAGAGGGTTTCGTGGTTCAAAGAAAGGAATCACATGTGTGCAAATTAAAGAAAGCACTATATGGGCTGAAACAGGCACCAAGAGCCTGGTATGAAAGAATCAACAATTATCTTCAAAGCTTGGATTTTTCCAAGAGTGTAGTTGATCCCAACCTTTATTTTAAGGTAATAGAAAATCATCCTCTAATTTTGATTTTATATGTTGATGATTTATTTCTTACTGGAAAGGAACAATTGATAGCTTAGTGTAAGGGGGATCTCACTTCTGAATTTGAAATGAAAGACATTGGACTCATACATTACTTCCTTGGTTTGGAGGTATGGAAAAGATCAAATGGATTTTTCATTTCTCAAGGGAAGTATACAATTGATATATTGCACAGATTTGGTATGCTATATTGTAAGCCCATGTCTACACCCATGATATCTAACTTAAAGAAGTTACATGAGTCAGATTCTGGATCATACTTGGTGAATCCATCCTTGTATATGCAACTTATTGGATCCTTAATGTATTTGATCTATACAAAGCTTGATATATGTTTTTTTGTAAGCACCTTGAGTCAGTTTATGTCTGAGCCAAGACATAGACATTGGATTGCTGCTAAACACATTCTCAAATATTTGAGAGGATCCATTGCATATGGACTTAGATACACTTCCAGTGGAGGAGTGTTACTTCATGGTTATGTTGATTTAGACTGGGCTGGGAGCTCAGTGGACCGGAATAGTACTTCCAGACACTGTTTTAGCTTGGGTTCAGCTATGATATCTTGGTCAAGAAAGAAATAGAGATTTGTAGCACAAAGTACAGTTGAAGTAGAATATATAACAACCAATAATGCAAGCAGAGAAGCAGTGTGGTTGAGAAAGCTTCTGTCTGGGTTGTTTCAAGAGAGGTTAGAAACAATTGTTATCCATTGTGATGACCAGAGTTGTTTAAAGCTCATAGAGAACCCAGTCTTCCATGAAAGATCAAAGCATATTGAGATGAAATATCATTTCATCAGATACATGGTCCAAAGATGTACCAGTAAGCTGCAGTACATTCGTACTGATGAGCAGATAACATATATTTTGACTAAGCCTTTGTCTCTTGGAAAATTTGTGTACTTTCGAGACAAGCTTGTTATGGCAGAAAATGTGTCCCTCACTGAGAGGGTATAGCAACATCATAAACCATTCTCCAATGTGAGGCCTTAAGTGGTCACCCTGAAGCTAGCCAGGGAGATTTGGAGAATCAATCAGTCTTGTGAGGTATTGACAAAAGTCAGAGGGAACGTACAACATCTGTGAGTCAAACCAAAAGTTAAGACGAACAATATGCTATGTAAGTCTAATGCAAAAGTCAGGGGGAACATACAACCTCTGTGAGCATAAACAGTCTAGTGCAAAATTCTGAGGGAACGTACAACCTCCTTGAGCATATAAGGACTGTTAATATTATGGTAGTTGCGGGAGGTATTTACCTCAACGTGTAAACCTGATGAGAATAGAAGACTTCGGAAAGCAAGAGAAAACCCCAATGAGTTGGCTAATAACCCTAGAAGTATTGTCGGCTCAAGAAGATAATTTATATTAGGTTATTAGCCTCCAAGAGAAGAAGTCGACCAGAAATAATATTAATATATTGAACAAACATGTACCAAGAAGGAGAAGTCGGCCCCAACAAATCTGGCAGAACCACTATAAATACAGGGCGCCAGTTCTCATTTGACACATCTCAGAATTGCAGAGAGAAACTGGTGCACACTGCAGTTCCCAGTTTGGTGCACACATGTGGAGGAGGGTTGCAGGTGCAACTGCAACAACAACTAGTTTTCAGTATTGGCTTGGACTATCTCTTGGCTAGGGTTTGGACTATCTGATCAACTATTGTTGGTGCGCTATCCTTGGAGGAAGATGCGCTACACCTTG
>SNQJ01S0023315.1:0-18048 GCA_010110895.2 Picea sitchensis | reverse complement strand
TTGATTAGTGTAGGAAGAATGGCCCAGGGTGGGGAATGGTCCAGGTTCAGAAGACATGACAGTTATTCTTCCTTGCTTGAGAAGAATAGTCCAGATATCTCATTATTCTACTTTGAGGCATATATTCTTTCAGAGCTCACAGATGTGAGTGAAAGATTGGCCCAGATGATTCGGTGTATATCATAACATTGTTTCTGTGCAGGTTGCTATCAGATGTTTGTTATGAAGACTATATGACAGTAGATGTAGACTACTGTGGTGGATATGTTCCACTGTTCGTGAGGCAGATATTCTTTCAGAGCTCACATATGTGAGTGAAAGATTGGCCCAGATAATGCAGTTTATATCATAACATTGTTTCTATGCAGGTTGCTATCAGATGTTTGTTATAAGACTGTATGAAAGTAGATGAAGACTATTGTGGTGGATATGTTCTACTGTTCGTGACTATACGTTGCTAATCAAGTACTTGTGTGTTACTTGGTGTCACGGTAGTGTACCACTGGATTGTAGTTATGTACTACTATGGATAAACATGATTGTGTTCTATCTTTGTTCTAATTGCCTTGAAGACTATCAACAGTTTATTGGAGATAATCATCATCCAGATGAATGATGAACATAGATCTTTCCAGACGGAAAATAGTTCAGAGCATTTACTCTTCTAGATTATAAGAATGACTCTTGTATCACTCTATGGTGTGAGTGACTTATCCAGCATCATGTCTGATTACTTCGATGAAGTATGGTTTCGAGAAATGATGCAGTTAATAGTGATGGTGATGCTCATGATCTAGTCATGAGATAGTCTAAATGACTATGTTGATGCTACCGGGTAAATGGTATGTTTTTGTGCTCAAAGACCATTACATGTAATACCTCCCTAGCTAGGAGGGAGTGTTAATATTATGGTAGCTGCAGGAGGTATTTACCTTCACGTGTAAACCTGACGAGAATAGAAGACTCCGAAAAGCAAGAGAAAACCCTAATGAGTTGGCTAATAACCCTAGAAGTCTTGTAGGCTCAAGAAGATAATTTATATTAGGTTATTAGCCTCCAAGAGAAGAAGTCGACCAGAAATAATATTAATATACTGAGCAGACATGTACCCAGAAGGAGAAGTCGACCCCAACAAATCTGGCATAACCACTATAAATACAGGGCGCTAGTTCTCATTTGACACATCTTAGAATTGCAGAGAGCAACTGGTGCGCACTGCAGTTCCCAGTTTGGTGCACACAAGTGGAGGAGGGTTGCAGGTGCAGGTGCAGGTGTAGCATCAACTAGTTTTCAGTATTGGTTTGGACTATCTCTTGGCTAGGGTTTGGACTATCTGATCAACTATTGTTGGTGCGCTATCCTTGGAAGAAAATGCACTACACCTTGTTTGGCTATCCAGCCTAGGGTTTGCTTCCAGAGTAATTCTCAGTCAAGGTTAAGGTGCTCGGAGGGTGGCTTCGGCCTATGGTTGGGTGACGAGGGTATTATCAATGGTAAAATGAGCACACAATCTTCTATATTCTAACAAGGACTAGTGCAAAAGTCAGGGGGAACATACAAACTCTATGAGCCTAGTCAAGTCTTGTGAGCTTTGTGTGTCAAAGAAAAAGTCAAGACAAGTCTTGTGAGCTTTGTGTGTCAAAGAAAAAGTCAAGACAAGGAAATGTGAAAAATTCTCCTCGGTCTTCATGATGAGCTATGAGCATTCCTTAGGGATTGGCCACCCCTAAGTGAAATAACTCTAGCAGTTGACCATGGTTAAGGAGAACTGGATGATCACATTCCATGATCCTTATCTACATAAGGTTACGAAACCTCTTGTGATATATTGATCATGTCAACAAGTCAATGATCGTGTGCAATGACTAGAAAGAACTGTGTGGATGTGGATGCTTGAAGAATACCCTCTTTGTTGAGAGGGAGTGTTAAAATGTAAAGAAACTACAGAGATAGTTCCTCAAGCAGCTTCAAGTTTCACCCTTACGCTACCCCCTTAAGCTTCCCACTTAAAGTTGCCCCCTTCCCTTAACTGCCCTCCTCTAAAGTAAGTCGACTACCTCTCTAGCTCTTATCCTAAGCTAAGGAAGCCCTAACCTAAAAGGTATTCCTAACCTAAACTCTTTACTATTTAAAGAGAGGGAGGCACCCTCTTCTCATTCATTCTTGACATCAATTTTTATATATCAGTTTTCATAAGAGTTCTGAGCTAAGGTTATTCTGAGAGAGAAGCTAAGGTTATTCTGAGGGAGCAACTAAGGATTTTTTGAGTAAGTTGCTAAGGATTTTTTGAGTAGCCAACTTATGATTTTCTGAGGAAGCAAGGGAGCAACATAGGCACTTCTATAGCAACTAATTTCTATATTCTGGACAACATCTAAAGACTGTATGAGAAACATATAAGAGGTTGTTCTATAGAAGCTATTTGATTCTATTATGAGAGTTATTCTGGACGACATCTGAAAGTTATTTTGAGCAGAAACAAAGGTACTTATGTAGCTGCTGATATTTCTGTTTCGGACAACATTTAAAGTTTGTTCTGGACAAAAACTCAAGGGAAGATTTGAGTCAGTCTTAAGGGAACTTCTGGGAAAACAAAAGCTACAACAATAGCTACAGTTTTGAGGGTAGATCTGAGTAGAGACTCAGAGATATTTAAAGACACAGAGACATTAGTAAGTGTTACTTGGTTATCTCCTTCTAAGGAAGTCTTGTACCGTCATTGTACTTGTTGACTGATAATATATCACAAAAAAGTTTGTTGGGTTTTCTTCCCCTTGAGGGTTTCCCAGGATAAATATTTGTGCACTATGTGAATGTTGTTTTCCAATGTTTCTTATGCTTCAGATTATTTGTTAAAAGTAAAAGAATACTACTATGGACTATTGATATCTGTTTATGCTTGAAAATTAACAATTCTAAGTTTCAAACAGTGGAGGACCACATAGGGCACCAACAAGAGGCTCTCAAGCTATTGAAGGACAATTTGGTTATGGCACAAAATAGGATGAAACAACAAGTAGATCAACATCGCAGTGAAAGGAAATTTGAAGTGGGGGATTGGGTATTTCTGAGGATACAACCATATACACAGATGTCCCTCAAGCAACAAAATAAGGACAATAAATTAGCACCCAAATATTATGGCCCTTATAAGGTTTTGCAAAGGATTGGAAATATGGCTTATAGATTGGAGTTGCCTCCATCTTCACGTGTACATCCAGTCTTCCATGTTTCTTGCTTAAAGAAGGTAATCAACAACAAGATCCCAGTCCAAACTATTTTACCAGAGAATAATGAAGAAGAGAAAACTAGAACTAGAAACAATCATTGAAATAAGGATTTAGCAGTTGAGAAATCGAGCAATTACAAAGTATCTCATTAAATGGACGAACCTACCGATGGAAGATGCGACAGGAGAAGATGAATTCTTGATGCAAAAACACATGTGGTTAGTCAAGTGTTGAAGACAACACTTGTTGTTGATATTATGGTAGCTGCGGGAGGTATTAACCTCCACGTGTAACCCTGACAAGAATAGAATATTCTGGGAATCAAGAGAAATCCTAAAACGTTGGATAATAACCCTAGGATGGAAGTCAACTCAAGAGAATATTTATTATTGAGTTATTAGTCTCCAGAAGTAGAAGTCGACCCGATTAGGTCACTTGGAAGACTATAAATAAGAGGGCGCTATAGCTCATTTGTCACCTCACCTCTCACAACTGCATAAGGCCAGTGGTGCACAAGTTTGGAAAAGAGCTGCAGCTGCTGCAACTGGCAAATTTCGGTTTTGGCTTGGACTTTCTCTTGGTTATGGCTTGTACTTTCTTCTTGGCCTTTGGTTATTCTTGCTTGGTGTGCTAGCCCTAGAGAGAGGTACACTACCTTGATTGGCTATTAGGCCTAGGGTTTGTTTCTGAAATTATTCTCTGTCAAGGTTAAGGTGCTCGGGGGTGGCTTCGACCTATGGCTGGGTGACAATATTGCTATATTGTCTATGGTTAAACAAGCACACCTATTATTTCTAACAAGTTATGGACGCACACTATCTTCGAACAGTCTAAATCTTCGGACAGTCTAACCACTGGAAGATAAATTGGGAGGATTTTTCTCAGTTACAGTTGTTTTTGCTGCAACAACGAAACCCTAACCCTCTTGTTGAGGCACCTTAAGTGAAGAGATTGACCTAATTTCTGGATAGCTTAGTGCGCCCTAGCCTAGTGCACCTCCTAGTACTCTCAACAAGCTAAAACGTCAAGTTTGAGTTTTTGGTCAAAGTCAAAGGTTGACCAAGTCAAAGGTTGACCAAGTCAAAGCAGTCATGACTTACTCTATGAAGTCAGAAAACAAGTTAGAAGGGGCTTCTAACTTCAGAGCATGGAAGACAAGGATTAATCTCATCCTTGCCAAGAATAAAGTGTTGGGTATCGTGAAAGGAAAGATCGTGGAACCACAGTTTGAAGAAGGAAAAGAGAAGGAACCTCAAAACATTGCAGTTATAGAGAAGTTCAAAGACAATGACATCAATGCCACGAGTATCATAGTGGACTCTGTAAAAGACCACTTGATACCCTACATCTCTCATCTTGACTCATTTAAGAAGATGTACGATGCCTTAACTAACCTCTTCTCAGTCAGAAACATTGGACAAGTAATGAGTCTGAAGAATGAGCTCTGTGACATGAAAATGAATGATGATGACATCATAACATCATACCTTGTGAGAATATCTCAGTTAAGAGATCAACTACAAGCTCTTGAAGAAATCATTTCAGAGAAGGAACTAGTAAATATAGTACTCAATGGTCTTCCCAAGACATGGGATGCATTTGCCGCAAGCATGAACACAAAAAAAGAGTATCCCACATTTGAAGAACTTTGGACTTGATGTGCACAAGAAGAATTAAGGATTAACGCAAAAGAGAAATCCCAAAAGAAATACGATGATCAAGCTTTTACAACAAATTTCAAGAATTTCAAGAATAAGAAGAAGTTTGGCTCAAGGAAGAAACCAAATCAAGAAAATGATATGTCAAAGATACAATGCCTCAATTGTCGAAAATATGGTCACTACAGGAACCACTGTCCCGAGTTAAAGAAAAGGAAGGAAACAGACAAAGCAACAATTGCTGAAGAAAATGAAGCTTCAAAGAAAGTCAAGCAGGATAAAACAAACTTCTTCTTCTAAGACAAGGTAACAATATTCTTCATAGTTCTTGTGCATACCATATTTACATAGTTTTTGTACATATCTTGCATATCTATTTCTTAGATGATAAGATGTTCAAGTGAAACAATACCTATGGAAACATAACAAGATAAGGATTGCTATCACGATGACTACGAGTCAAACAATACACATGAAAAGATGAAGTACATTGACAATCCTTGGTAACAATTCCTGTGGAAGCTATTACATAAGTAACAATTGCAAGATAAGTCGAAATCATAATCAAACTTGAAGAAACCCAGAAGAAGTAAAAACATAAAGAAGTCAACAATCAAGAGGAAATTAGAAAAAGACTTGTGACACTTTGCAGAAGGCAATAAGGATGCAGACGAAAGCGTGGACTCTCTTAGATGGAGGGAGTTGATTATATAATTCCAAAAGAAGAACATGCATTCATGCATGAAGCAAGGATTAGGAGGGAGTTAATCCTAAATGATATGATCCATTGAGGATTATGAAGTATCTGTCCATGTTCCAATTGAAAGTATCAACCATGATAAACAATACGTGTTCAGTTTGACTCTAGAAGAAGTCTTCTTCGAAAATAAGCCTTAAAGTATCCTTGGTTGTCCATCTACATCCATGATTCTATAATGAAAGGAAGAAGTTGGAATCTTCAAGGCATATAGAAGAACCCATGGACCCAAGAAAGAAAGATTCCAAGAAAGAAAGAAAATCCAAGAACAACCAATTATTATACCAAGGATCATAAAGACCACCAGCTTGGTTTAAACCCACTAGAAGAAATCAAGCAGAAGAAATGAAAGATGTGATGAAGAACAATGTATGAAAGACTTATGAATGGAAGCATTGCGAGATTCAGAACTAGAGGTTCTCCCAGAAGGAGGGAAAAGACTATGATAGATTGTTCCAGTAACCAGACATGCCTCTACATGAACCATTATATCTTCTGCAATGGGTTGGAGTTTACATCAGATGAATGTAAAGATTGTTCTTTTCAACAAAGTAATTGAAGAAGAAGCGTATGTAGAGCAACCTCAAGGTTTTGAGCTATACTAGAAAGAGACCCTTGTATACAGATGGAAGAAGACCTTGTATGGATTCAAACAACTTGGTGCAGAGCCTCTCATACACAACAAAAGCGTGGTGAAAACTTTCTATGACATAGATAGTTGATCAAAATGGTTATTCAGAATTCTAGGATGATGGATTGTTAATCCATGACAAACTCTCATGATGATAGAAGAAGTGCTACATTGATATGTTTCAGTTTGAGCTTTGCCACGATGTCATGAGCTGGCAGGAAACATAAGTACTGATATCAACAATGCTATTGTTATCGGACTAATCGGTAGGTGCAGACACTAACAGATCTCCCTAAATCCACCTAGATCTAGAACAAAACAGGACAAGACATGACTCTTTCCCTAAGTTTTGACCATTGAATTAGCTAGTAGGAAGGAACAAGTAACATACCTTTATATCGCTTCCTAGGGTCTTTGTTGCTCCCGCTTCGCTCCGGTGCTCTCGTGAGATCAAGACCAAGACAACACAAACCAACCAAAGTGAAGATAGCACAATATATTCAACAGTCAACTTATGTGTATGATCAAGGAATTACACAATAAAGTGAGATTAGCTTTATGGGAAAGGGACATGCCACTGTATCATATTAATTGAAAGTAGAACATTACAACTTGATCGCCTTGATGTCGCAAGCTCCCTTTCAGTGGCTCTTGGCTCCAGCACACACACTTGCTCAATCCTTGCATGAAGAAGATCAAATCCCCTTGATAAACTTTGCTAGAATCTCCAAGTTGTTGTTCAGGCTAAGTCCTTCACACAATTCTTTCACCAATTCTCCAATGAATCTTGCTTAACCTTTTCCATGAGAATTCCCTCAATATATAGGAGAGAATGAGACAGTTACTTGGATAAGAATGATCCCAAAATATCAGGGAATCCAGTACAAGGATAACCATTCGAATGCCAACCCATCATTCTAGAAGATTCCCTTCTAGAAACATCGAGAATTCATCTTTTTCCATGCTTTAAGTAGAGTTCGCACCCTGTCTATTCAACACAGTGCGAGAAGTTCGCACCCTGGCTTAAGGCAGCCTGCGAGAATGGGTCATTCTCGCACCCTAATATATTAGCAGCCTGCGAACCTTCTTCAAAAATGAGTTTTCTGGGAAGAGATGAAAGTGACTTTTCTCAGGAGAAAGTTCTTATGAAGAGCCTGAGTACACCATCATTAATACACCATTAGAATGACCAAAATCATGGGTAACAACTATATTGTAATGATTAGAGCTATGTGAAGCCTTCAGAGAAAACCGGTGTTCCATGAAAGACCGAAGTACATTGAGATCAAGCATTACATTCTCCATGATGAAGTCCAGAAAAGAGAAGTGGTTCTCCAATATATCTCCACAGATGAGCAGATAACAGATATTTTGGTAAAGCCTTTGTCCAAGATGAAAAAGTTTGCGTACTTAAGAAACAAGCTGGGGCTCATGGAGACAACTTCCTTATTGAAAAATGAAGATATTACTCCCAGGTTGGGAGGGAGCACTGATGTGTTATTGATTGATGGACAATGATTTTTCAGTTCGAAAAATGGTCCAGGATGAGCAGTTCCTTTCCAGTTCAGAAAGTGGTTTGAGATTTCTGACGGACAAGCATTTCCAGTTCGGAAAATGGTCCAGATCGAACAATCATTTTTATAATGAAAATGGTCTGATAGATTGCTGATGTACCATAGACAACGATTCCCCTTATGGCCAGTGTGGGGGAATGGTCTAGGATAATCATTCTTCTTGGCAGTCACTCTCAGTAGTGGTCAAGTAGAATGGTCCGCCTCGCCGAGCAATCATTCTTTCGAAGTTCACAATTGTGAGCAGTTTCGAAGAATGGTTTGTTTTGGAGGTTGGTGCAGGACAATCATTTCCTTAGGAAATGGTTCAGATAGTCATTCACTAGGGAAGACTTATCCTCTCTAGGTTGCACTATGTTTAGTGTTGGAGGAATGACCCAGTTAGGTGAATGGTCTAGGTTTAGCAATCAGGGACATGCATTCCCTAGGGAAAACTCTTTCTCTCTAGGCTGCCCTATGATTAGTGCTGGAGGAATGGCCCAGTTAGGTGAATGGTCCAGGCTCAGAAATCAGGGACAATTATTCTTCCGTGCTTGAGAAGAATAGTCCAGATAGCCCATGGCTAATGTTTTACTTTCTGAGGGAAGATGCTCTTCCAAATCTCACAGATGTGAGTGGAAGAATGGCCCAGATGACTCAATTTATATCATGATATTGTTTCTATGCAGGTTCATATCAAATGATATGATTTCTTTGGAGACTGTATGTCTCTAGACAATAGATGTATGTTACTATGGTGGTGGATGTGTTCCACTGGTTTTGACTATGTGTCACTAATTAAGTAGTCGTGTGCTACTTGGTGTGGTTGTGTACCACTGGATAGTAATTGTGTACTACTATGGATAGACACAATTGTGTTCTATTGAATGACATTGTTCCAATTGCCATGAAGACTATCGGTAGTGTTGGAAATGATTACCAGCTAGATGGATAGTTAACGTGTTGTTGGACATATATTCTCCAGGCGGAAAATGGTCCAGGACAATTATTCTTCTAGGACGTATGTCCGGATTAGAAGAATAGTCCTTGTAGCCCATGGCATGGTTTCCAGCATCTGTTGGAACAATTATTCTTCTAGGACATATGTCTGGATTAGAAGAATAGTTCTTGTATCACTTTGTGGAGTGAGTGACTTATCCAACATCATGCCTGATTACTCAGATGGAGTATGGATTTGAGAGATGATGCAGTTGATGCTATTAGATGATACTGATAATGATGATGGTGCTCGTGATCTAATCATGAGATAACCTGTATGGCTATGATGATGCTACCGGTTGAATGGTATGTTTGTGCTCAAGACCCTTGCCTTCAATACCTCCCCAGTTAGGAGGGAGTGTTTATATTATGGTAACTGCGGGAGGTATTAACCTCCACGTGTAACCCTGACAAGAATAGAATATTCCAAGAAGCAAGAGAAACCCTAAAATGTTGGATAATAACCCTAGGAGGCAAGTCAGCGGAAGAGAATATTTATTATCGAGTTATTAGCCTCCAGAAGTAGAAGTCGGCCCAGTTAGGTCACTTGGACGACTATAAATAAGATGGCGCTAGAGCTCATTTGTCACTTCACCTCTCACAACTACATAAGGCCAGTGGTGTGCAAGTTTGGGAAAGACCTACAACTGCAGCTACTGCAACTGGGAAATTTCGGTTTTGGCTTGGACTTTCTCTTGGTTATGGTTTGGACTTTCTACTTGGCCTTTGGTTATTCTTGCTTGGTGCGCTAGCCCTGGAGAGAGGTACGCTACCTTGATTGGCTATTAGGCATAGGGTTTGCTTCTAGAATTATTCTTTGTCAAGGTTAAGGTGCTCGGGGGTGGCTTCAACCTATGGTTGGGTGACAATATCGCTATATTGTCTATGGTTAAACGAGCACACATGTTATTTCTAACACTTGCTTGAAGGGGAGGGGCATGCTAAGCTTAAGACAAAGCCCCATGTTATGTATACAACCCCTTGTTAAGCCCTATATATTGAATTATGACATTTCTAGTGTTGTATTTGTATGTAAGCTAAAACCCTTCATTGTACCATTTCATTATAATTATACCCTTTGTCTCCTATATATATATACCAATGAGATCAGTATTAAGATCATCTTTTCTCATCATATCTCATATTGTACATTGAATATATTGTATAAGGAGGTTTCCCCTTAGAAGTGGATTGTTATTCATTGATTTTTGTCATTCTCAAGACGTCGGTTTATAACAACAATTGAGTACAGAAAGACGGTGAAAGAAGACACCAAAAGAAAACAAAATATGGAGATGAAGACACCATAATCACAATCCCTTGAGTGTGCAATGTAAAACAACAATGAAAATGAGTACCCCATAATCATGGTCCATGGTAAAACCAAAAACCACATGTTAAAGTTGCTAATGGTTAGTGGTAAACTAAAAACCACAAGTTCAAATGTTTGGTTCATGGTCATCCCAAAAACACTTTGTAAAATGAATGGTTAGTGGTAAACCAAAAACCACTATTAAAATTGAATGGTTCATGGTCAATGAGAAACCACTTGTTAAATTCATGGTTCATGGTAGTCCAAAAACCATTTGTAATGGTTAAGGGTAAACCAAAACCCATGATGACGAGGATAAACCAAAAAATAAATAGGAAGATTAGTTATGATTTAAGGGGGATTGATAAAAGAGAGCAATGCATGCAAAGTACAAGAACTAGAGGACAATGAAGAAAAATGTTGAAAGACAAGTTGAAATGGCACAAGAACATTGAAGACCAAAAAAGATGCACAACGATTGAGAACGAAAAAGGACAATATTCAAACTAAATAAGCATTTTTTCTAGAGGTGTTGGAGAATAACTCACACTCGTCATAATGTGAACACCTTCATAGTTGTTGAGTAGTTGAAAAAAATAAGGTTGAGTTGTCTTGGCCCCAAGGAGGTGGCTAGTTGTTGTAAAAGCTAAAGCCGACATCAATGCGTTTAGAGACATTCAAGTCATAAATATGTATCATGTAAACAATTAATATGTGAGAAATTCAATAATATAATATAAGTATTTTGTGTGCATATCATTTTCCCCTCTCTCTATGCATTTTAGATTTTATTGTCATATATATATATATATATATATATATATATATATATATATATATATATATATAATTGAGTACTACACAAACTCCTTGGTCAAACAAAAGGTATATTGCTCTTATATATATATATATATATATATATATACACGAATAGTGCCGTCAAACAAAAGGTATATTGCTCTTATATATATATATATATATATATATACACAAACTCCTTGGTCAAACAAAAGGTATATTGCTTTATTTTTTAGATTGAAGCTTATTTAGGCCAACAATGAACCTACTCACATTAACCTTCATCATGAAAGGAATTGTGGAGTAATGTGCCCTCCTGTATCCCTAACCAAGACTAATATTTCCAAGACTAATACAAAAATATAAGTTTACAAAAAATGACAAACCCAACCCTTTCAACGAAGCCCCTACTCCCCACTATATGAATAACTACATTGTATAATTACATACCCTAGCTTTAGAGATATTTGGCTTCCCATTATTTTCTTGATTGAAATTGTATTGGGACTGAGGGTGCTTCATCTTTTTTTCCATTTTAATAAAAAGACAAATAATGATGGTATTCTAGATGGTATTCTCAAATATGAATGAACATTTAATGAGATGAGTGCCTTTTGGGGGTTAGTTGAAGAAATAATGAGCTTATATTTCCCCTACCTTTTAATTATTTTTAAAATTTCCTCCTAAAGCTGCTACTATTTCGCTAACAATAAAAAAATGATAGCATTGTTTCTATAGATAAATAATTATTGTTTCTTGGGTTATTTTCATGTTCTCAAATAATATTAAACAACCCAAGAAATGGTTGTTGAATTTTCACTAGCTAGGCTCAAGCATGAGGTTTGCTTCATTTTTAGCATTTACGTGAACCATAAACAGATGCAACTACACCATTAACAATTGTTGCAATAACCAAGATCACAAGAAGAAATACCATGCACAAGAACACAAGAAATATCCTGGGAAACCATTCTCAACAAGGGAAGAAAACCCAACAATCCTTTGCTATATTCTCAAGAGAAAGACCTCCCACACCATAGACCTAGCACACAAAAGGGTGCTCTCCAAAACCAAGAAGCTAATGCCCAAGAGAGGTGCGCACTTCAGCCCTAGAAGATGTACCTGTTGAAATTTCCAAAATCACGTGTGTTGTGTTTCCTCAATGGGGAAATCACCTTTATTTATACTGGACTGGACACATCAAAGGTGGTGTCTATTGGCACAATAGGGCTGACCTCAATAACTCATAATATAATTAATAATTACAATATTAATTATCTTTTATAATAATTATCTTTCACTTTATGGTGGGGTCGACCTGTACCCTTTACATCAAAATTAGGGTTATAGGTAAATATTACTCTTAGACAATATAGCAAGGGATCTCACACACCCACTAGTGCTCAACCACTAGGGGCACGCCCACCTATGCTCAGCCAATAGGACATCCTACTCAACAGATCTCTATTTCACTGAGTCTCACAGGACAATCATCTGGAGTACCACATCGTCTCAACTCTCTACATAGAGGAGAACCATACACCCATCACATGGGCACCTTCACCCCTCACATGGGTACACATCATTTCATCTCAAACGACACACCCATCTCATGGGAATCCTCACCCACATAGGGGCACACACATCGTCACACCCATCTCATGGGCATTCTCACCCCACATAGGGGCACACACATCGATACACCCATCTCATGGGCAACCTCACCCCATACAGAGGCACACAATATTCCATCTCAATCTCAGAGAGGAACGACACACCCATCTCATGGACACACCCAACTCATGGGCTCTCTCACAGGCTGACTCATTCAGTCTTTGTCCTGGAGGATGTCTCACGCAACTGTAATCATCAACAATGGCCTCAATATGTCCCAACAAACATCACAAGATTTCAACCATTTTCTAAATGAAATGATTCTTGTTGGAGACACTATTCTCATCCCATTATCATTTCTTGGATACTCTAGGGCAAAACAACACTAGGTCGTACCATTTCTAATAACATAAGCAGGGAGCATCATTACTAAGGAACATCAATAGTTCTCAATGAGATATAGGGGGAGGGAGCAACCTTGACCAGTTGAAGTCTTTTTCCTAATTTTATAACATCATTACTCATCATCCATATAAATGTCAACCTTTCATACCATTTAGGATAATCATATCTATTCCACTAGGATGTCAATTGTCATTCAATTCCAATTGGAGTTGCAAGAATTACATTCGTAATAGCTCGTGGAAATCCTCCTTGCTACAAGAGCATTTTACCATAACACGTCTGCACTGCATGATCGTACTTTTTTTCCTTCATTATTCCAATCATGATATCCCTACTCCCCACTACTAAATTTTACTGTGTTTCATCTTCTGAGTCTACTTGTTGCATTTCATTCAGTTCTACTTGTTCTTTTTTATGGTACCAAATACACTGTGTTGAATCCCCTATTACCCCCTCAAACTAGGGGTAACACTAAGGAGATCATGTCTCGAGGCCCACAAGTAGCATACATGGAGTGTTGAGAGCCAGATTGACTAGAAGAACCCCGTAGGGCCCCTCCTATCTTAACTTGCACAATCGATCGTCACCAACAACATAGCAATATCCATCACATCGGCCTGGCCCCAAAGGACAACAAGTAATAAGTCTGGTACCATGGTAAGTGTCACTTTAATAATTGAAGCATTTGAATATGTTGCAAATAATCCTTTCTTGATTACAAAACATTTGCTTGGAAAGTATACCTTTTGCCCTTTTCAACCTTGGCGAGTGTCATTATGTCCTAGTAAGTTGGTCACCCTTGGGAATGGGGTGATACTGGGGGGTTCCATTAAGAGTCATCATACCGTTCCCGGTCATACTTATCACTTTCCATACTTCTTCCATTTTGTCTCCTTATCTTTTGGGTTTTCGAGAGTATTGACCCAAGAAGGGATTGTACCTCATTTCATGGGAAGAAGCGTTGAAGGCCCAGAGGGAAATGTAGTTGGAAAAAGATAAAATCCAATCATAAACCTTCCAAATGCTTGCCCTAGGATCTCGAGAACAATGAAATTCTTCTTGAAAAAATGAGGGACATGTAAAATAAATAATTAACTAATCAATCATGCCAACCAACGTAGAGTGTATGTGGGCTATGCATTTCCTTTTTAGTGCCCCTTATTATCTTCAACTTGGAAAATCATGATGGCCAAGGTAGAACGTATGTGGGCTATGCATTTTCTTTTTAGTGCCCTTTATTGTCTTCAACTTGGAAACACTCTAATTAATTAATGGAAAATAAATGGGCTTGGAAAAATGTTGCATCACGGACGAAGGGAAACACACACTCTACAAAAGCACCCATAGATGAGACAATACGAACCCTTGTATGTCATGAACCCCATGCTCAAAAGTCTTACCCCATTCCACCTCATACTCACACATGACTTAGATAAGTTACCCTTGGGAAACACCTTGGACTTGGGGATTGACTGACCCAATAAGATGCATTGACACCCTTCCCACACCTAAATTTGACAAATTGTTTAAGGTCTTTGAGCATTTATTTATTTTGAAAAGGGGGGTTTGATGCACATGTTTGGGTGGTTCCATTGTTAGATGTGGCTTACTTAGCATGATCCTTGTGACTTATGGACCATTGGAGGGCGCATATGTTTGTCTTTACATGACCTTTCTCGGTGGATAGGTATTCGTGAGGAGGTGACTTATAGACCCTTGGAGGGCGCATATGTTTGTCTTTACAGGACTTTGCCCGATGGATAGGTATTCATGAGGAGATGACTTTGTTCGGACCTTCATGGGGGATTTGGAGCCCAATGATGGATGTAGAAACCCCATGTCTGCCATAGGTTGTGATCACCATTTGCACATTGAAGGAGGTCGTTGCCTTTGAAGGCACTCTGACATGGCTAGGAGATGAGCTCCCACCTCTTTCCACTTGGACGTTAGCCTTTGGAGGCTTGGACGTCACCTTACTATCCCATGACGTCACCTAGGGCTTGATACTTTGATGGAGGAGGGATTGATATGGACACATGGCACATGTGGGCTTGATCTAGGGCCTTTGAAGGAAGCGTTGCATATTTCCAGCCCAACTTTCCACATTAGGAGCTCAACGTCACCTTAGAAGGGAATGATTTCACCCTTTTAAGGGATATTTTGATGCAAATTCTAAAATTTATAATTATACGGGCAAATTTTGAGGTCGACCCTCTTATATTTTTAAGTTGACATTTTAGGCCAAGAAAGGTGATATAAATACATCTCTTGGCAATTCATTTTCATCATAACTCTTCTTCACACAAGAGGATCAAGTCTGAAATTTTCGCTATCTTGGAGCTATTGGTCTCTTTTACTAGTGCGCACCTCTTGGAGGACATGTTTTGGATGCTTCTTGGCTGATTTATGGTGGAATTTTTTGCAAGTTAGGGTTTTGTGCTTGATTATTCTTGGTGAAGTAAGTAAAATCTGCAATTTTCATCTCATGCTTTGAATGCTTATGGTAAATTTTACTTGTTCATGTTGAAGATCATGAAATTGCTTGTTTAAAACCCTAGGAGAGGAGCATAAGGTGCTTCCTCCTCTCTCTAGATCTTTCTACCCTTTAAATTGTCAAGGAAATCTTGTCTAGAGTTGACTCTTAAATCCCTAAGGTGCTAGCACTTTAGGAGTTGGTTCTAGAGGCTTGTTGCAATAAATATATTTCAAGAGTCTAAGGAGAGAAGAATTCGCTAGAGCCCAAAAGTGTTTGCTCTCTAACAAATTCATTTTTTGGAGACATGAAGTTTGAAGCCCTAAGGTGCTAGCTCCTCAACTTCATCTCATTGTCCTTAGACATTATTATCATCATATCTTCTCCAAGTTATATTGCTGTTGTAATTGACTCCATAGCCCAAAACACACTAGTTTTATTGCTTTCTTGTGAAGGAATTGACCAAACAACTCTCAAACTTTATTGTCTAAGGCTTTTACTAACCTTTCATAACCCTAGCTTAGCTAAATTCACTAACTTTATTTGCTTCAACCACCTAATTTGCTTCATTTTTTCTGCATAATTCACTCTAATTGCTAGCTAATTTACTTCGAAATTTCTTGGGATAAGTGCTAAATAATTTACTTGATAAATGCTAAGTTTTCACTATATTCTCTTGCAATTCTGAGTTAAATTTCTTGTGGCTATTGCAAATTATTATTGGCTGTTACATATTGTCATCTTGCTGCAATTTTATATCAACTAGCATTAATTTTCATTTGTCTATTGTCTGTTGAGGTATTTTATCATATTGGTACTTGGAAATTGTTATATATGTGCTGCAATTGTTCTTGTTCCAGGCAGGTACCCAAATCTCTTCCCTTTGCCTCAATTCTACAGACATAGACCTTTGACTTAGGTAACCAGTGAGAGGGTGCTCCAAACTTGGCTATATCATTTGCTATCCGTTCCCTTGAGGTTACTGGGAACACCTCCCCTAGGCTGGACCTCATCCATCCCTAAAACGTGGGGTTTTCCTACTAAGGTGATAGTGGTGGGTTATCCTGTAGTTACACCAATTTGATTTACTTGTCTTGGGCTTGGACAAGTGCAAACTGTGTTTTAACATCCCCATTGTGCCCTTTTATAATCCTTAGATACTTGCAGTATTTTCCCAAGATCCATTTCCCTACCAGATCTCATGGGGGAAAAGAATTTAAGACAAACCTGTGAACCTGCGCATACATACAACAAATCGTACATTGCAAACTCCAAATCACAGGAATCAAACAAGGGACGAAAGAAAGATGACATAAAAAATTAACTATATTAGTACTTTTGAATTTCATCATATTTTATAAACTATTTTAATTTATGCAGGTCTATATATTTTGAAAACCCCAATCTTGTGATCCTAAAATCTTATTGGTTTGGCACACATTTCACAAATGTTTTGTATTTTTTACTGCTGCAGTTGGAATGGGAGAGAACAAAAGTGGAGGAACAAAGGGAAATAGTCATCGTAAGCAAATAGAGATGTAAGAACTCAAAACATCGGATTGTAACAAATTTTCAGAATAATTTTTCTTGCAGAATTGGATACTTTTACTCCTTTTCCAGTATAGATATCATTAGCAACATGGTTGCAACTGAATCTCATATCTATTTCAGTGTTATCGCAAGATTTCTATTATCAAATTTTGCTCCTGCTACCTTTCCTAGCATTTTCGAGGGCAAAGTAATGACACGTCTTTGATCACCCGATTCTACCAGCAATTCTGATCCTCCCCTCCACTGCACATTGCATAAAAATTACTGTGGGCTTAAAGAGAAATATAATAGTGATATTTTTCAGAAAATTATCATAAAATATATTTATTCAAAAACATTAAAAAATTGACCTTTCCAGGAAATCATCTTTATACCCCAGTTCAAAGTCCCAACTTTAATTGAATCTAATTTTCATCTTCACAGGATTAAAAAATTGAAATTTCTTTATATATGCTTAAAATGCTTTTTATAATATCATAGATGAGAAAATCGCCAAAAAATCATCAACATCACGGTTTTTTGAAAAAAATTGGCAAAAAACAGAATCGGAAAAAAATGGAAAAAAATTGGCAGGTCAATTTTGAGCCTCTTAAAGCGCTGATTTTATTTATTTTTCTTTTAAATCATTTGTCTTTGCAGCTGTTTGGGAAAGAGAGGTAAGGCATTTACCATCATCAACAACCAATCTTAAGAGGGACAGACCATTGTTCTCATTGCCATCCATTTTTTTTGTTGTTGGAGAAGAGATCAAGGACACTGCGGAAATAATTTTAACAATGTACATGATTGCATTCCAAGACTTACCCTGCTTGTTTATATTGAATTTATCATCCAGTATCCTTTCTAAGTCATGGATTTGTCTCTTTGTCAATCTGTAGTCTGTTTTTTATGCCCCAGAAGGTGACAATCCTGTAGCACTAGATTTGGGGAGTATGGGAAAGGGTCATGTTTGGGTTAATGGGAAGAGTTTAGGGAGGTACTGGCCATCCTACCTTGCACCCAAGATGGATTGTAATGTTGTATGTGATTATCGAGGAGCTTATAATCAAAATAAATTTGTAAGCAACTGC
>SNQJ01S0023314.1:87800-97915 GCA_010110895.2 Picea sitchensis | reverse complement strand
CCCAAGTTGACATAAATAAAATAACAATACTAATGTAATATTCCCCAATTAAGGGTAATGTGCCACTATTTAGGGCTTAACATGCCCCTCCCCTTCAAGCAAGTGTTCTACGCAATGGTTGAGTATTTCTTGATGCTTCTGCATAAAAGACTCATCTTCCCAAGTGGAATATTTAGTAGGTAGTTTCCTCCACTTAATGAGATAATCTGAAATGGATCTATTCCTCAGCTGTAGAATTCTTATGTCAATGATATCTCCATGCTCCAATATGATTTTTCATTCCTTGTCAAGTTCTGGAAAGATAGTTTGAACTCAGATCTTCTCACCTATAACCTTCTTTAAGCACGAAACATGGAAAAATAGGTGTACTCGCGAAGATGTAGGCAAATCCAATTTGTATGCCATAGTACTAATCTTTTGAAACACCTTATAAGGGCCATAGTACTTTGGTGATAATTTATTATCCTTCTTATCTTTCTTGAGGGAAATTTGTTTGTATGGTTATAGCATTAAAAATACCCAATCCCCTACTTCAAAACTTATTTCACTATGATGATGATGTACTTGTTGTTTCATGTGATTATGTTCCATGGTCAGGTTGTCCTTTAAGAGTTGGAGAACTTTTTGTTGATGCTTGATGTGATCTTCCACTGCTTGAACCTTAGATTTTTATTTTAGCGAAGAAGTGATGGAAGGTGGGTGATATCCATATAATTTCATAAATGGTGTCATTTTTGTTGCAGTATGAAAGGAAGTGTTATACCACCATTCTGCCAAGGGTAACCACATGAACCATTGTGTTTGTTTATCAGAGACAAAGAAACAAAGGTATCCTTCCAGACATTTTCTTACTATATTGGTTTTTCCATTAGATTGAGGATGATTAGATGAGATATGAGACAATTGAGTACCCAAACAGGAAAACAAATTTGTCCAAAAATGTCCAGTGAAGATAGGATCTTTGTCACTTACAATAATATTTTGGCTTCCATGTAGATTTTGAACTATCTCCATGAATGCAGTGGAAGCTGTAGTGGCCTTGAAAGGATGAGAGAGTGGACAAAAGTGTGTGTAATTGGTCAGTCTGTCAATAATCACCATGATGACACACTTTCCTTTATACTTCGGTAATCCTGTGATGAAATCCATGGAAACCTCCTCCTAGTGCTCACTTGGGATGGCTAATGGTTGTAAAAGACTTGGGGTCTTAATGGTTTCCACCTTGTTTTCTTGGCTAACCAATCATTCTTCCACAAACCTTTCAACATCAATTTTAAGGCCATCCCAAAAAAATTCCTTCTTGACCCTATGGTAGGTTTTCAAAAATCTTGAGTGACCTCGTACTAGAGAGGTTTGAAATTCCAAGAGTACCTTTTTCTTGAGTTGGGAGTTCTTACATAAATATAAGAGATATTTGTACCATAGTGGATGATTTTTCCATGTAAATGTATATGATGCACTAGAATCCTGTTGCAACCTTTGAATGAGATTCCACACATTTTCTTCATTCTTCCATTCATCCCTCGCTTCTCTTATCCAATCAGGTTTGATGATCGAGATAGCACAGAGAAAGGCCTCAACATATTCATCTTTTCTTGAGAGTGCATCTGCCACAAAATTTTTCTTCCCTTTTTTGTAGATGATTTCAAAATCATAACCCAACATATTGGTCACCCATTTTTGTTGTTATTCTGAAGATAATCTTTTTTCCAACAAGTATTCAAGACTATCATGATTTGTTTTGACCTTGAAGTGCCTATCTATTAGGTAAGGGTTCCATTTCTTTAATGCATGTTGTATTTCCATCATTTCCATCTCATAAATGGGTTTGTCCAAGTCGTTTCCCTTGAGTGGTCGACTTTCAAAAGAAAGGGGTCTTCCTTCTTTCATTAGAACAACACCAATTCCATTTCCCTAGGCATCACATTCCCCAATAAAGGTTTTTGTGAAGTCTCGTGTCGTCAAGGAATGATATTTTCACATCACCTCTTAAAGTTTTTCAAAAGCTTTAGTTTCCTATGGATTCCATGAAAATGAATCATTCTTAGTTAATGTCGTTAAAGGTGCTGCTATTCTTCCATAGTTTTGAACAAACTTGTGGTAGTAACCTCTCAAAGCCAAAATTCCTCGAAGATTATTCAATGTTTTGGGAATCAGCCAATCCATCATGACCTTAATATTGTTAGGGTCTAACTTGATAGGTTCATGAGATACAATATGAAAAAAATTGAATAAAAAATATAGGTTTTACTGAAAATTGTAAGTTAAGTTTAATGTACTTTATGCATCGAATCGATAAGAATGTGAAACACATAAAACTCCATAACTTGTTGCAGAATAATAATTATGACTTTTACTTGATGCTCGTTAATGCTTAAAGATTTCATCCATTATAAACCATGTTGCAAATTAAGAGAAGATAACATCAAACAAGAAAGACAAGTAGACATAAGAACTTTGTTAATGGAGTTCACCAATCTTTGGCTACATCTCTAGGCCTGCTTCCAAGTGGAGGAACTCTTTCTTGTTGTTCAAATGCTCAATTTCTCATTACATTGGCTCTTTCTTGTTAAAAAAAAAAGCTTCGGATCTATTGTGCAATACCACCTTGCTCAGACACATACATGCCTCAACAATCTCCTCCCAAAACATGGCTTAATGCCTCTGAAAACATGAAAAACGGACAATTTACACAAGTTGCTCCTCCAAATCCCTACATCAAAATTTTTTCCCTCAAGCTCAAAAAGCATGGTTTATATATTTCTTAGAACCAAGAAGAGAAGCCCAACTTCCCCTGAAGATCTAGCCTCTTTTTGGGATCAAATCCCCCTTCAAATGGCCAAAAACTACTGAAAAATAGATATTATGGGCTAAAATTTAGGCAAAAACCCACTTTTGATTAAAAATACATGGAGTAGCCCCTAAGGTTGGGCGCGTGCTCCGAATTAAGGTCACATGAGCTTCATATGGCCAAGCGTCAACCCAAAGGGTTGCACGCTGGCCCTAAACTTGCGCTAGCTCCCTGGATTGTGGTCATGTGGTGCTTCTTCATGGGACCGCGCCCTCAATTCACGTCCAACACATAGTTATATCCTTGTGGTCTAAGGTGGGTAGGTGATAAATTTACGACCCTTTGATTGGTGGTACATGGCTCCCTCCCGCGTTGGTGGTTTTAAGAAATAAAGCCCGCGCCCCTGTTGTATCGTGGTCACATATGGTGATAAAGTCATGGGCTAGGGCTTTGCCCCAAACCCCTCCTTTTCCACCCCATTGATATATGCACTTTATATATTAAAGTGTTGAGTATGTATAACAAGCACCAAGGTGGCAGGTTGGAGTTTGGTTGTTTCCCAAAGTCTTCCCTCCTATCAACAGGTCGTGGGTTCCATTCTCGTGAGTTACCAATTTTTTTAACAAAGCCACCAACCAACGAAGGGGTACCACATGGTAGCCCACGCCTGGGCCATGTGGCACCTCCACATTAAATCAACCATATGACATGTGTAAAACATTTATTGGTCCACGCTTGTATCACCTGCCCAGTCACATGTCGCCACCTGCCTGAGCCAAGTCAACATAATAAAGTATCTTGGTGATGTGATGTTGATGTCATGATGACATCAGCATTGACTTTTTGCCAGTTTGACCATTGACTTTTTCCCTATTTGAGAATCTTATCAGAGTGTGATAACTCTCGCATACAATGTCTATTTGAGAAAGTAAGTATATGTCTGGAATCAGTGCGACGAGCTAGTCAAAATGGAATTGGTTTCATTCAATTCCAATAAATTTCATTTTTGAGCATTTTCTAGACCTAGGGAGCCTCCTGGATCATTCTGCCCCACTTGGAAGCTTTTGGACCAACAAAAGTCTTCTTTTACTTAGGAAAGAAGTGAGGGTACTGCCTTCCCACTTGTCATGTATCATCTATCCTTTATGTCGGGACAATGATCACCTGACTAATCACAACAAACATAAAAATTGAGATAACATTGTTTATCAAAGTAATCATCTCATTTATTGCACAATAATCTACATTCTTTGTCGCGTTTAGCAGCCATACACCACTGAATAGCAGAAAACTAAACAACAATACTGAGTATGCGAATGAGAATGACAAAACATGCTTCCCCTTCTGAACATGAATAGTAAACAAAGTATGCAATTGAACCTCATGTTGTACTTCTTGTGACACTCCATGAATGTTCAAAACATAATGAACCATCTCATGTTTATCATCACTAAATTCCTATTTTTTTACATACATAAGTGTTAAACTTTTGTTGACATTTACCATTTTTTTAACTTCCCTGTAGTTGCAAAATATCTGTCATTTTTCATGCGATGAGCACGAACAATGTACTCTTTTCCACATTTCTTGAAGCAATATTTATTTTCCTTCCTATAGAATATGGCTTTTCTATCATAAAGGTATGGGATTACCAAGACAATTCCACATATGTCCAGTGAAACTATATCAAGCTCTACTTCATCAACATAAGTAGAAGTGATTTCAAACTTAATTTTACATTTCTTAGTTACTTGCAAATTATTATCACCACATATCCATCCCAATGGATATGGTCTAGGATGTGGCTTAGTTTCAAGTCCCAAATTATTTACAACCTCTTCCTTGATTAGATTGTCTTGTGATCCACTATCTACAACAGTATCGATTTTAACATTATTTTTTATGACCCTTATATGGAAAAGTTCACCCCTTTTACACGCATAATTTACAACATTTGAATTAGAAGAGCTAGTACTTGCAACAAAATTTATACCTCAGATTCCCATTGCTACAATTTTTGTCTCATCACCGGAGTTTGATCCAAGATCCACTTGAACTATCGCAGTTGTGGTATTCTTTCTTCCTTGGTTGGCATAATTCTTTGGCATCAAATGAGGATGCAATATCCAACAATGATATTCATCATGGCCTACCTTATTGCAATGCTTGCAAGTAGCTTTCTCCTTTCTTGTTGTGGATTTCTTCTTCTCTTTCTCTTTTCTTTTCCCTGAATCCTTTCTTTGCGAAGTATCTATAGAAACACTATCACCAAAATTCCCTTTACTTGATTCTATGTGAATGGATTGTACATATATTTCATCAAAGTTAGAAGGATTTAACATAAGAATAGTGTGCTTGAGATAAGAATGTAAACCACCAATATATCTTAGGAGTGTCTCTTGTGTATATAAAGGAATACCCAAATTTAATTCTTTCTTACGAAATATTTGAGTATATTCTTGTACACTTTGATGCTTATATTTCCTTAAACTTTGCCAATTCATGATTTCCTATTGCATGTATGCTAATGGAAAAAATTGTTTCTTCAAAGCAGTGATAAAATCGTTCCAGGAAGAGAATGTTTTACCATTTTTCTTGAGATCATATTTATTTTTTCTTTCCCACCATATGAGAGTTGTGCCTCCCAATTCGAGACTTGCAAGTTGGATCTGTGTTTCATCATCAACAATCCTTTGTATCCTGCAATAGACTTCTAACTGTCTAACCCAATTATCTAGCTTTTCTGCATCTAATTCACCATCATAAGTGGGTAAATTGAAATTTACATCTAACTTTAATAAAGGCATATCAAAAGAATGATGAGTTTTTTTAGGTTTTTTTTCCTTGGAGGAATGTAGACTTTCTTCAGTTGTAGATGACAAGGATGAAGGAGAAGAAGGTTCTGAAGGTCCACGACCTCGAACTCCTCCTTCTTCTCTTACTGAAGATTCGCCTTCTTCAACCTTTGGATTTCTTCGTTGACCTCTTTCATGGTAAAGTTCCTCTACCATGGCTTTCATCAATTGAAATGCCTCAAAGAAATCATCCTCGGATGCAAAAGGAAATAGTTTTATCGGTGAAGACATCTCTTGCTTATGAGGTCTCCTTTGAATCTCTGGATTAAGAGCCTCAAGTTAGCCTTCTCCTTGCTTGAATTTGGCTCTAGTGAGCATCCAATGCTTGCAATTCCTGTCAAAACTTGAAAACCAAATGCTCTAATACTTTAAACTTGATCCAAAAATGATAGGTTTTACTGACAATTGTAGGTTAAGTTTAATGTACTTTATGCATCAGATCGATAAGAATGTGAAACACATAAAACTCCATAACTTGTTGCAGAATAATAATTATGACTTTTACTTGATGCTCATTAATGATTAAAGAGTTCAACCATTATAAACCATGCTGCAAATTAAGAGAACATAACAACAAACAAGAAAGAGAAGTAGACACAAGAACTTTGTTAATGGAGTTCACCAATCTTTGGCTACGTCTCTGGGCCCACTTCCAAGTGGAGGACTTCTTTATTGCTCTTCAAATACTCAAGTTATCTTTACATTGGCTCTTTGTTGTTACAAAAAATGCTTCAGATCTATTGTGCAAGACCTCCTTGCTCAGATACATACATGCCTCAACAATCTCCTCTCAAAACATGGCTTAATTCCTCTCAAAACATGAAAAATGGACAATTTACACAAGCTACTCCTCTAAATCCCTGCATCAAAAATTTACCCCTCAAGCTCCAAAAGCCTGGTTTATATATTTTTTAAACCCAACAAGAGAAGAGAAACTTCCCTTGAAGATCTAACCTTTTTATGGGATCAAATCCCCCTTCAAATGGCCAAAAAATACATATTCTGGGCTAAACTTTAAGCAAAAACCCACTTTTGATTGAAAATACATAGAGTAGCCCCTAAGGTTGGGTGCGTGCTCCAAATTAAGGTCAGATGAGATTTATATGGCCAAGAGCCAGCCCAAAGGGATGCGCACTGGCCCTAAACTTGGGCTAGCTCCCTAAATTGTGGTCATGTGATGCTTATCCATGGGACCATGCCCTCAATTCACGCCCAACACATGGTTATAGCCCCATGGTCTAAGGTGGGTAGGTGATACCTTTGCGCCCCTTTGATTGGTGGTATGTGGCTCCCTCTAGTGCTGGTGGTTTCAAGCAATAGTGTATATTCCCTTATTGTATCATGGTCACATATGGTGATAAAGTCGTGGGTTAGGTCCTAGCCCCAGCCCCCTCATTTTCTGCCCCATTCATATATGCACTTTATATGTTAAAGTGTGGATTATGTATAACAAGCACCAAAGTGGTGCATTAGTGTTTGGTCGTTTCCCAAAGTCTTCCCTCCTATCAGCAGGTCACATGTTCCATTCTCGTGAGTTACCAAATTTTTTAACAAATACACCAACCAACGACGGGGTTCCACATGGCAACCCACGCTTGGGCCACATGGAAGCTCCACATTAAATTAACCATATTCCACATGTTAAGCATTTATTGTTCCATGCTTGTATAACCTACCCATTCACATGTCGCCACCTGCCTCTACCACCTCATCATAACAAAGTATCTTGGTGATGTCATGCTCACATCATGTTGTTGTCAGCATTGAATTTTTTCTAGTTCAACCATTGACTTTTTTCTTGTTTGAGGATCTAATCAGAGTGTGATAAATGTCACATACAACGTCTATTTGAGAAAGTAAATATATGGTCGGAATCAGCGCGATGATCTGGTCACAATGGAATTGGTTTCATTCAGTTTCAAGAACTTTCATTTTTTAGCATTTTCTGGACCTGGGGAGCCTCTTGGATAAAAAATTCTCTACTTCCTTCATCTCAAAGAAACATTTGGATGGTTTGGGATATAGTTTTTTCTCCTTTAGTAGTTGTAGCACTTTGTCAACATATTGAGCAGGATCCTCCCAAGACTTTCTATAGATTAGTATATGATTAGAAAATACTAACACAAATTTTTGAAGGAAGGGATTGAAGATGGAATTCATCAACCCTTGGAATGTGTAAGGTTCATTCATAAATCCAAAAGGCATGAAAAAAAATTCATAATGGCCTTCATGAGTTTAGAATGTTGTTTCTGGGATATCTACTTCCTTTATTCCAATATGATGATACCCTAAATGGAGATCCAACTTTGTTAAGTAGATTGTTCCATGTAGTTCATATAACAATTCATGAATGAAGGGAATGGGAAAATTATCTTTAATAGTGATCTTGTTGATCTCTCTTTAATTTGGACACATATGCAATGAGCCCTCTTTATTGAGTACCATTACCATCAGTGTAGATAAAGAACTTTGTCTAGGTCTAATAATTCCATCCTCTAACATTTCTTCAATCATACACTCAATTTCACTATTTTTGGCATAAGGGTATATGTAAGGCCTGATGCCAGGAGGAACACTCCTAGGAATTAGGTGAATAGCATGATCATGATTTCGACTGGGTGGAAGATCTTTGGGAATATATTCAAATATTTTAGAATGCTTATCAATAATCATTAGGAGATATAGTGGAATATATGTCTTAGATGTTTGAATGTCTAGTGAGAATAGTTTTACAATTACACATTGATGCCCATTTTTCAATAATTTTGTCATTCTATTCAAGCTTATCAACTTACTAGGTTTCCCTGTCATACCCCTTAACTCAATTTCCTTTCCTTCCATTGAAAACTTCATGAAAGGTTCTCGAAAATTAAAATTCATTGTTCCCAATGATTGTAACCATTAGACTCGTAGTCAGACATCAACAACACCCATGGCAATTGAAATAATTGGACTACTCATTACTTATTCCCCCATAGTAAGATTGATCTTATGGCATTTTCCTGATAAATTGATACTTCCTCCATTTGCAATCATTACTTGAAACTCTAGCGCTAGATATATAAAGCAATTAAGAGATTTGGATCATTTATAGTGAATGAAATGAGTACTACCAAAATGAATTGGGACTATTACCTTTTTATTTTTGATATATCCTTCGATCTTGAGGGTTTGAGGACTGATAATTCCAACCAATGCATTGCATGTGATCTAAAAATGAAGAAGACTTGAATTCTTGAAATTATTTTGCAAGATTTATTTTATGTGTTAAAATGCAAATGGATCAACTTTGCAACACACCTTTATATAAATTACTCATTCAAGATGCATATAACAACAACAATAAATAGTGAATAGAAAACACATAACAAAACAAATGATAAAGCAGTTCACCCCTCTCTTGGGCTACATCTCCTGGTCCAGCTTCCAATGGATCTCTTGTATTATTTGCTCAAAGTGCTCAAAAATGTGCTTTACAATGCTCAAAATGCCAAATAGATGGCTCCAATGGCTCCAAAATGTCCAAAACCCCCTAGCTGGGCTTTTTCGGCACCTCGTTTGGCCAAAAATTGAAGAAGATAGGCTTCCTGGAAGTCCCCTTTCAAACTTGTTGTCTCTGCATCGACAAATTGCACCCTTGTTGGCTCAACCTAGCCCCCATGCATATTTAAGCATTAAAACTTAGCACCAGATGCAACCGCACAAACCGTGCAAATTGTAGGACAGTTATGGGTGCACCTAGCCCCTAACCGCCAAGGTCGTGGTCGTATGACCCATGTGACCACGTGTTTAATGAATAAGGGCCAAGAGTTTAAAAGAAAGTGAATTCATGACAAATGGCGGGCGTTGGTTTACATAACCATTTGAACCGAATTCAGATCCAAACCAAAACGCATACCCGCGTGCACATATATGGTATAACATATGGTCATATTGTAACAATGTATGTGACCGGGGGTTGGGACTAAGCCCCAGCCCGGACCCCCTTACCAACATACAAAAAACTCAAACTTAAATAAATACAAAGCCATTACATAGTAAGAACTACTATGGTGGCGCATTGGTGGCATGGACTTTGCAAAGACTATGCATGTGGGTGGAGGTCACAGGGTTGAATCCGGTGGACTCCAATAATATTTTATACAAGCAACCAATAACAAGGTACCACGTGGCAGCCCATGACTGGGCCACATGGCACCATACAACCAACCAAGTACTGCCATGTGTCAAAAAATCATTCATCCACCTCTGCCAACTGTCTGCCACTCATCTCTGCCATGTGTCATACAAACTGCCACATTAGCATCCATACGGACTGTACAGTCAACATCCCTTTTTTTGTCTGTTTGTCATTTTGAACAGAACGCGATATCTCTCTCTCCTGACGTCTGTTTGAATCCAAATGAGTTGTGTTGGGTTCATAACAACGAGGCCTGTGCTCTCATTCAATTTGAAGCGATTCTGAGCAC
>SNQJ01S0023314.1:21750-87790 GCA_010110895.2 Picea sitchensis | reverse complement strand
TGAAACTTGCGGTGATGATATAAGCTTCCTCCATGAAGGATGAGAACTTGGCTCTACAAGTTGACCTTCTCCTCTTGTGAGTTTCAACCTTGTGAGTATCAGAAAACAAAACACTTGCAAATAATCAAGTCTTCAAAAACCTAGGCTCTGATACCAACTTGATCTAAAAATGAAGAAGACTTCAATTCTTGAAATTATTTTGCAAGATTTATTTTATGTGTTAAAATGAAAATGGATCAACTTTGTAGCACAACTTTATATAAATTACTCATTCAAGATGCATATAACAACAGTAATAAACAGTGAACAGAAAAAACATAACACAACAAATGATAAAGGAGTTCACCCCTCTCTTGGGCTACATCTCCTAGTCCAGCTTCCAATCGATCTCTTGTATTATTTGCTCAAAGTGATAAAAAAATGTGCTTTATAATGCTCAAAATGCCAAATAGATGGCTCCAATGGCTCCAGAATGTCCAAAAACCCCTAGCTGGGATTTTTTGGCACCTCGTTTGGCCAAAAATTGAAGAAGATAGCCTTCCTAGAAGTCCCCCTTCAAACTTGTTGTCTCTGCATCAAAAAATTGCACCCTTGTTGGCTCAACCTAGCCCCCACACATATTTAAGCATTAAAAATCAGCACCGGACGCAACCGCACAAACCGTGCAAACTGTAGGACGGTTACGGGCGCACCTAGCCCCTAACCGCCAAGGTCGTGGTCGTATGACCCATGTGACCACGCGTTTAAAGAATAAGGGCCAAGAGTTTAAGAGCAAGTGAAGTCGTGACAAATGGCGGGAATTGGTTTACATAACCATTTGAACCTAATTCAAGTCCAAACCAAAATGCATACCCGCACGCACATATATGGTATAACATATGGTCATATTGTAACAATGTATGCGACCGGGGGTTGGGGCTAAGCCCCAGCCTGGACCCCCGTGCCAACATAGAACAAACTCAAACTTAAATAAATACAAATCCATTACATAGTAAGAACTACTATGGTGGCGCATTGGTGGCACAGACTTGCCAAAGACTATGCATGTGGGTGGATGTCACATGGTCGAATCCAGTGGACTCCAATAATATTTTATACAAGCAACCAATAACAAGGTACCACGTGGCAGCCCATGACTGGTCCACGTGGCACCGTACAACCAACCAAATACTACCACATGTCGCAATGTCATTCTTCCACATCTTCCAACTGTCTGCCACTCAGCTCTGCCACATGTCGTACAGACTACCACGTCAGCATCCGTACGGACTATACGGACTGTACAATCAACATCCCTTTCTTTACCTATTTTTCATTTTGAACAGAACACGATATCTGTCACTCCCGACGTTTGTTTGAATCCAAATGAGTTGCATTGGGTTCATAATGACGAGGCCTACGCTCCCGTTTGATTTGAAGTGATTCTAAGCACTTTGAATTTTTGAGAAAAATTTGATCCCCTGGATCAACATGATATCTTGGGAGTCAACTCTTCAGAAGAAATCTCTTCTACATTTTCATCTTGAGATGTTTATTGTTCTTGTTCTTTTTCCTCTTCACAACCTATGTAGAATAATTTCTTGTCACCACACTTATGTCGCTTACTGTAGTTGTTGTCACAGTCAAAGTATAAACCTTTTTATTTTCTTTCCTCCAATTGTTTAGGTATTTTATAAGAAGGAACATTATTCTCTCGATAGATGTTAGGAGTGGTCATTCTAGTAGCCATAGCCATATTTTTACTTTCAACATTTCTCGCCACCCTAAATGCATTCTCCAATGATTTGGGTTGCCAAACGTGAACCTCATGTTGAATGTTATCCTTTAAAGTTCCTATGAATACATCAATCAGGTGTTCATATGGAATATATGATACCTTTATATTCAATCTTTGGAATTTCTCAATGTGCTCCACAAATAAACCCTTTTACTTGAGATTTATCAATTTACTAAAAAAGGTACTGCTCCTTGTATCCTCATAGTGTGTTATCATTTATTCCATGAAAATTGTCCATGCGAAAAGTGATTTGCGAGAACAAATCCATCGATACCACATATCCAAGAGAACATGTGATGGAATGGGACATCCCAGAGAACATATAGACAAATGTGTAACCCAATATAGATTGGTTCCACCAGAGGAATGGTCACATCACTTTATTCATACATTATAAGGCATAATGAGGAATTGGTATACAGAATTGGAACTGCGTAGAGGAATTGCAAAGTGGGGAGATTTGCAACAGAATTTTGTGATCACCTTTGCATTTGAACATGAGAATCTAGAAATACATGCATCATTGAAGTAGATAAATGAGAAGATATTTGAAGAACCAGAAGTTGAAATTGTAACCTGTTATCAAAATTAGAATAGGTAGGAAGTCAAACAATTGTTACATTGTTACCATGTCACAGAACATGACCCAACCGAAGAAAACCTATGGGATATTCAGATTACAGAAGTTGAAGGGGAAAGAGAAGTATAAGGTCCAAATATTGCAAGTATTGGTGGCTATTGGGATAACCAGATAGTGGAAATAATAATAGAGTTACTGCGCGAGGATACTGACTTGTTTCTAGTGACATTTTCATAAATGAAAGGGGTGGTAGGAGAAATTGAAGAAATGAATATCCCATTGAGACCATATGCTATACCAATAATTCAAATACCATATAGATTGAATCCAATATATAAACAGAAAGTGAATACATAGATTGATAAAATGTCAGAGGTTGGGATAATAGAACCTGTTGAAAAATCTGAGTGGATTATCCCTATGTTTGTTTAGGAGAAGAAGAAAGGGGGAATAATGATMTTTCTAGACTTAAGGAAGTTGAATGATGTTTTTGTTCATGATCACTTCCCTACTCCTTTTACAAAYGAGKTATTGGAKAATGTAGGAGGACAAGAAGCATACTCATTTATTGATGTATTTTCAGGGTATCATYAGATTAGAATAGCACTAGAGGATCATCATAACTACATTTTCCATAGAATGGGGCACATATTAGTACATAATTGTGCCCATTGGATTGAATAATTCCTCTGCTATCTTTTCAAGGGTAGTAGTAGCTACATTTAAAGATTTTATACATAAGTTTCTTTAGGTTTATCTCGATAAGTGTAGATAGTTTTAAATCTCTTTGAACATTAAGAAATGAATATTCACCACACCATTTGGATATTTACTAGGGCATGTGTTGTGTAATCATGGTCTATTGGTTGATCCTACCAATGTTGTTGTTATTGTTAATTTACCACCACCTAAGTCAATGCGCAAATCGAGAGTTACAGTTGGTCATACATGATATTATACAAAATTATAAAGAGCTATGCACATATTACTGTGCCCATGGAGAAGTATTTAAAGAAGGATATTAAGTTTCAATGGAATGATGAGTGCCAATAGATTGTGGACATATTGAAGGAGAAAATGGTGACATCACCAATTCTGGTGTTTCTAGATTGATCAAAGGAGTTCCATGTTCATGTGGACACATATTCAATAACACTTGGAGTAGTATTAATACAACCAGGAGAAGGTGACATATATCACCCAATAGCATTTGCAAGTCATAAGAAAATTATAATACAACATAAAAAGAAGGTTTGGATATGGTGTATGCATTGCATAAGTTCAAACATTATTTGTTAGGCCCACATTTTAATATGTTCACAAATCACTCTTCTCTTAAATACCTGGTCAATGAGCCAACATTGGGGGTAGAATATGTATATGATTGTTTTTATTCCAAGAGTTTGATTTTGAAGTAGTTGTGAAACATGGAATATTGAATGTAGGGCCTGATCATATTTCTAGGATAACCAATGCAGAGGAACCAAGAAACTTGGAGGATAATTTTCTTGATGCAGAACTTTTTTTAGTGCAGATTGTCGATGAGTATTTTTAAGACATCATTGAATTTTTGAGTATAGGATTTTCTCCAAAGGAATATATCACTGCACAAAAGACAAATTTGGTGGTTAGAGTTTTAGATTAACAACCTATTGTAGGACATTTGTATAAACTAGGAGAACATAATATTTTAAGGAGATGTGGCATGGAGCATGAACGTCCTATCTTTTTAGCAGAAGCACATGAAGGGATAACATGAGCACATTATGTAGGTAAATCCACTGCATATAAGATACTATGTGCAGGATTATGGTGGCCAATAGTTTCTAAGGATGAAGATAAGTATTGTGAGGCTTTTGATGTATGTCAGAGGGTATGGAAGCTATCCAGGAGGGATGAGATACCATTAAAGCCTCGGGTAACTATTAAAGTGTTTCAAAAATGAGAAATTGACTTTGTAGGTACAATTAATCCACCAAATAGAATATCAAGAGAAAGGTATATCATTACAACGAAAAAATATTTCCCCAGATGGGTTGAAGCAGTAGCATTAAAATATTGCAGTGCACTTCCTATTTGAACATGTGATTACAAGATTTGGATGCCCTAGGATTTTGATAAGTGATCAAGGAACTCATTTTATCAATAGTACCATCTAGGTAATTTCTGAAGAATTTGAGATACACCATGAGAAGATCACACCACACTATCCTCAAGCTAATGGAATAGTGGAAGTATTTAATAAGATTTTGGAGAATGACTTAACTAATATTTTCAATGTGATTAGGGATGATTGGGATTTGAAGATACTAGCCATATTATGGGATTATAGAACTAAATGAAAGAAAATCATAGGACATACACCTTTCATATTGGTGTATGGGTAGAAAGTAGTAGTCCCTTTGGAGTATTTGATACCTAGTCTGTGCATTGCAGCCATTACAAACATGATAGAAAGAGATGCAACCCAAGAATGGTTGGATCAACTCATGGAATTAGAAGAATAAAGGATTATGATTGGTTTCCATTAGGAAAGTACATAAAGAAAAGGACAAATATTAGTATGATAGATACATAAAGAAGAAGAAATTTAAGGAACGATATATGGTTCTCCTCTATGATAGTAAATACTTACAACACCCAGAGAAATTCAGGATTCATTAGCTAGAACCATAGAAGATAAAGCCTATCAAATATGGAGGCCTTATGAAGCTCCAAGATTAAACATGAAAAGAAATGCAAGGATTGGTGAATGGTAGTTGACTGAAACTATATAGGGATAGTCGAACCAACAACCCTTAATAGTTCCATCGTAGGAAAATAAATTGTACATAGTGTATATAGCAGAAATAGAAAAATAAAGAAAGAAAGAGAAAAGAAAATTGGAAAAACAAAAACAAAAAAATATGAAGTAGATGGACAAGTGTTTTGCATGTTGTAATATGATGTAGCATGAAGAAGATGGTAATTGAAATGAAAGAACAAGAATACACTGTGCGCCAGAGAAATGTGACTAGACAAAAAAATATGTGCATCGATACAGAGATTAGCTGAAAAAAGGAAAAGGGAGGTGGTAGGAAAAGTACAGCGTGACAAAGAATTTATGGCATGACGTATAAAAGTGGAAAACATGAACAGGAAGAATCACTAGGACTGGGTGAAAATGGAAGCTAAGAGGCAAAAAATCAGAATGAGAAGGTTATTTCGAGGTGATTCAGAGAATATTTAGAGCATCACTGTAACATCCCTGTCCACCCAGGTTGGGCCATGCTATAATAGGGATGCTCTGAAATAGCAGGGATATAGCATCCTTGTTTGAACATTAAGAAATCCATATTCAACACACCATTTGGAATTTTACCGGGGCATGTATTGTGTAAGCATGGTCTGTTGGTTGATCCTGCCAGGGTTGTTGTTATTGTTAATTTACCACCACCTAATTCAATGCACAAATTGAGAGTTATAGTTGGTCATACATGATACTATACAAATTTATAAAGAGCTATGCACATATTACTATGCACATGGAGAAGTATTTAAAGAAGGATATTAAGTTTCAATGGAATGATGAGTGCCAATAGATTGTGGACATATTGAAGGAGAAAATGATGACATCACCAATTCTGGTGTTTACAGATTGGTCAAAAGAGTTCCATGTTCATGTTGATGCGTTGTCAATAACACTTGGAGCAGTATTAACAAAACCAGGAGAAGGTGACATAGATCACCCAATAGCATTTGCAAGTCATAATAGAATTATAATACAACAAAAAAGGAAGGTTTCGATATGGTGTATGCATTGCATAAGTTCAAATAGTATTTGTTAGGAAAACATTTTAAGATGTTCACAAATCACTCTGCTCTTAAATACATGGTAAATGAGCCAATATTGAGGGTAGAATATGTAGATGATTGTTGTTTTTCCAAAAGTTTGATTTTGAAGTAGTTGTGAAACATGGAAGATTGAAAGAAGGGCCTGATCATCTTTATAGGATAACCAATGCAGAGGAACCAAGCAACTTGGAGGACAATTTTCTTGATGTAGAATTTTTTTCAGTGTAGATTGTCAATGGGTATTTTGATGATATCATTGAAATTTTGAGTATAGCATTTTGTCCAAAGGAATATATCACTGCACAAAAGACAAATTTGGTGGTTAGAGTTGTAGATTACCAACTTGTTGTAGGACATTTGTATAAACTAGGAGAACAAAATATTTTAAGGATATCTGGCATGGAGCATGAACTTCCTATCAATTTAGCAGAAGCACATGAAGGGATAACATGAGGACATTATGTAGGTAAAGCCACTGCGTAGAAGATACTATTCACAGGATTATGGTGGTCAATAGTTTCTAAGGATGAAAAGG
Source organism: Picea sitchensis (assembly GCA_010110895.2). Classification (NCBI taxonomy): domain Eukaryota; kingdom Viridiplantae; phylum Streptophyta; class Pinopsida; order Pinales; family Pinaceae; genus Picea; species Picea sitchensis. The sequence continues at coordinate 81,064 of SNQJ01S0023314.1, read as the reverse complement.
AGTATTGTGAGGATTTTGATGTATGTCAGAGGGTAGGGAAGCCATCCAGGAGGGATGAGATACCATTAAAGCCTCAAATAACTATTAAAGTGTTTCAAAAATGAGAAATTGACTTTGTAGGTACAATTAATCAACCAACTAGAATATCAGGAGAAAGGCATATCATTACAATGCCAAAATATTTCACTAGATGGGTTGAAGTAGTAGCAGTAAAAGATTGCACCACACTTCCTATTTGAACATGTAATTACAAGATTTGGATGCCCTATGATTTTGATGAGTGATCAAGGAACTCATTTTATCAATAGTAACATCTAGGTAATTCCTGAAGAATTTGAGATACACCATGAGAAGAGAACACCATATTATCCTCAAGATAATGGAATAGTGGAAGCATTTAATATGATTTTGGAGAATGACTTAACTAAGATTTTCAATGTGAATAGGGATGATTGGTATTTGAGGATACTAGCAATATTATTGTATTATAGAACTAAATGCAAGAAACTCATAGGACATACACCTTTCATATTGGTGTATGGTTACAAAGTAGTAGTCCCTTTGGAGTATTTGATACCTATTCTGTGCATTACAGCCATTACAAACATGATAGAAAGAGGTGCAACCCAAGAATGGTTGGTTCAACTCATGGAATTAGAAGAATAAAGGATTATGATTGGTTTCCATTAGGAAATTACATAAAGAAAAGGATAAATCTTCGCATGATAGATACAGAAAGAAGAATAAACTTAAGGAAGGATATTTGGTTCTCCTCTATGATAGTAAATACTTACAACACCCAGGGAAATTTAGGATGCATTAGCTAGAGCCATATGAGATAAAGTCTATCAAAGATGGAGGCCTTGTGCAACTCCAAGATTAAATAGGAAAATAAATGCAAGGATCGGTGAATAGTAGTTCACTGAAACTGTATAGGGATAGTCGAACCAACAACCCTTAATAGTTGCATCGTAGGAAAATAAATTACACATAATGTATATAGTAGAAATAGAAAAATAACGAAAGAAAGTGAACATAAAATTGGAAAAACAAAAACAAAAAAATATGAAGTAGATGGACAAGTGTTTTGCATGTTGTAAGATGATGTAGCACGGAGAAGATGGTAATTGAAATGAAAGAACAAGAATACACTGTGTGCTAGAGAAATGTGACTAGACAAAAAAATATGTGCATCAATATAGAGAGTAGCTGAAAAAAGGAAAAAGGAGGTGGTAGGAAAAGTACATCATGACGGAGAATTTATGGCACAACATATAAAAGTGGAAAACGTGAACAGGAAGAATCACCGTGACTTGGTGAAAATGGGAGCTAAAAGGTGAAAACTCAGAATGAGAAAGTTATTTCGAGGTGATTCAAAGAATATTCAGAGCATCCTTGTAATATCCCCGGCCACCCAGGTCGGGCCATGCTATAATAGGGATGCTCTGAAATAACAGGGATATAGCATCCCTATTTGAACATTAAGAAATGCATATTCAACACACCATTTGGAATTTTACTAGGGCATGTGTTGTGTAAGCATGGTCTGTTGGTTGATCCTGTCAAGGTTGTTGTTATTGTTAATTTACCACCACCTAATTCAATGCTCAAATTGAGAGTTACAGTTGGTCATACACGATACTATACAAATTTATAAAGAGCTATGAAAATATTACTACCCCCATGGTGAAGTATTTAAAGAAGGATATTAAATTTCAATGGAATGATGAGTGCCAATAGATTGTGGAAATATTGAAGGAGAAAATGGTGACATCACCAATTCTGGTGTTTCCAGATTGGTCAAAGGAGTTCCATGTTCATCTGGACGCATCTTCCATAACACTTGGAGCAATATTAACACAACCAGGAGAAGGTGACATAGATCATCCAATAGCATTTGCAATTCATAATAGAATTATAATACAACATAAAAAGAAGGTTTGGATATGGTGTATGCATTGCATAAGTTCAAACATTATTTGTTAGACCAACATTTTTAGATGTTCACAAATAACTCTACTCTTAACTACCTAGTCAATGAACCAATATTGGGGGTAGAATATGTAGATGATTGTTGTTATTCCAAGAGTTTGATTTTCAAGTAGTTGTGAAACATGGAAGATTGAATGCAGGGCCTGATCATCTTTCAAGGATAACCAATGCAGAGGAACCAAGCAACTTGGAGGACAATTTTCTTGATGTAGAACTATTTTCAGTGTAGATTGTTGATCAATATTTTTATGATATCATTGAATTTTTGAGTATAGGATTTTCTCCAAAGGAATATATCACTTCAAAAAAGACAAATTTGGTGGTTAGATTGGCAGATTACCAACTTATTGTAGGACATTTGTGTAAACTAGGAGAACATAATATTTTAAGGGGATGTGGCATGGAGCATGAACATCCTATCATTTTAGTAGAAGCGCATGAATGGATAACATGAGGACATTATGTAGGTAAAGCCACTGCGTAGAAGATACTACGTGCAGGATTATGATGGCCAATAGTTTCTAAGGATGAAAAGGAGTATTGTGAGGCTTGCGATGTTTGTCAAAGGGTAGGGAAGCCATCCAGGAGGGATGAAATACCATTAAAGCCTCAGGTAACTATTAAAGTGTTTCAAAAATGAGAAATTGACGTTGTAGGTACAATTAATCCACCAACTAGAATATCAGGAGAAAGGTATATCATTACAATGACAAAATATTTCACCAGATGGGTTGAAGAAGTAGAAACAAAAGATTGCAGTGCACTTCTTATTTGAACATGTAATTACAAGATTTGGATTCCCTAGGATTTTGATGACTGATCATGGAACTCATTTTATCAATAGTACCATCTAGGTAATTCCTAAAGAATTTGAGATACACCATGAGAAGAGCACACCATACTATCCTCAAGCTAATGGAATAATGGAAGCATTTAATAAGATTTTGGAGAATGACTTAACTAAGATTTTCAATGTGAATAGGGATGATTGGGATTTGAAGATACTAGCAATATTATGGAATTATAGAACTAAATGCAAGAAACTCATAGGACATAACCTTTCATATTGGTGTATGGTTAGAAAGTAGTAGTCCCTTTGTAGTATTTGATACTTAGTTTGTGCATTGCATCCATTACAAACTTGATAGAAAGAGGTGCAACCCAAGAAAGGTTGGCTCAACTCATGGAATTAGAAGAATAAAAGATTATGACTGGTTTCCATTAGGAAAGTACATAAAGAAAAAGATAAATCTTGGCATGATAGATACATAAAGGAGAATAAATTTAAGGAATGGTATCTAGTTCTTCTCTATGATAGTAAATACTTACAACACCCAGGGAAATTCAGGATGCATTAGCTAGACCCATATGAGATAAATTCTATCAAATATGGAGGCCTTGTGCAACTCCAAGATTAAATAGGAAAATAAATGCAACGATTGGTGGATGGTAGTTGACTGAAACTGTATAGGGATAATCGAACCAACAATCCTTAATAGTTGCACTGTAAGAAAATAAATTGCACATAATGTATATAGTAGAAATAGAAAATTAAAGAAAGAAAGAAAAAACAAAATTGGAAAAACAAAAACAAAAACAAAAAAATATGAAGTAGATGGACAAGTGTTTTGCATGTTGTATGATGATGTATCACGAAGAACATGGTAATTGAAATGAAAGAACAGGAATAAATTGTGCATCATAGAAATGTGACCAGACAAAAAAATACATGTGTCGATACAAAGAGTAGCTGAAAAAAGGAAAAAGGAGGTGGTAGGAAACGTATAGCATGACAGAAAATTTATGGAAAGACATATAACTGTGGAAAACGTGAACCGGAAGAATCACTGTGACTTGGTGAAAATGGGAGCGAAAAGGCGAAAACTTAGAATGAGAAGGTTATTTCGAGGAGACTCAGAGAATATTCATAGCATCCCTGTAACATCCCCACCCACCCAGGTCAAGCCATGCTATAAAAGGGATTCTCTGAAATAATAGGGATATAACATCCCTATTTGAACAATAAGAAATGCATATTCAACACACCGTTTGGAATTTTACTAGGGCATTTGTTGTGTAAGCATGGTGTTAGCTCCCAAAATGAATCAGTCACTATGGTTGCATTTTGTGGTTGATAGCATGGCTATTGGTAGTTTTCTCAAATTTGGTTTTGATTTTTTCTAGTAGTAAGACTTAGGTTTTGATTTTTGTCTTAGAAATAAGACGACCCATAAAGGTCTTCTCTTTAAAATTTTCATAAAACACTTTCAACAGCTAACGTGTGTTTTAAAGGTGATGGTTAGCTGGTGAAAGTGGTGAGTTTCAACAGCTAAGGAGCATTTCTCATGGGTTGTGCACTGGTGAAAGAGGGTATTTTCAACAACCATGGAGTGTTTCCCATGGGCCATTAGCTGGTGAAAGCGGGAATCACGTGCGTTTTATCCACGTTTTAAAGATCTAATGATGATACGATCATCCCACGTCATGAAATCAAGAATGATGCACTAGTGAAAGTGGATAATGATGGAGACTCGAGTTTGCACATCTAAATAGGATTACAAAGCTGATCTTGTTCAGTAACACATGATTCACAATCATGGAATCGAAAATGGAAAATTTGAATCCATTATCACAGGTACAGGAGTTGTACTACTTGGCTAACAACATCAAATCGGTTCATCACTTCCCCAACACGCATCACTCACAAATGTATGCTAAGTTTCTAATGTTGAAAGACAGAGCTGAGTGCTTTCACCTGCACAAGACCTCAGCCCGAACAACAATTTGCAGTGATTGGTGTACAAAGTTGTTTCGAGTTTTGAGTTGTAGATGGCGAGGAGACGCAGTGGGTCTTTACTGAGAAAAGAGTTGGACAGTCTATCCTTCCTACAGACGCATCCAGAAGTGCAGAAACACTTCTCAAATGCAGGTTGTATCGAATTTGTTGAAAGGTTACAGAATGGCTGTCATCAATCCACAGCAGAAGAATTTGCTAAAATGTTTGACAGGAATAAGGCTTGTGTTGGGTCCTTGGAGATCATTGTGGATGAAGCTGCCATCGCTGCAGCAACCAACTTACCAAGGTTTGGCCAGATTTGGTTCAAAACGACTGCCACCAAAAACTTAAATTTCAGAGCATATTTGAAGAAGGAGTTCAGACATAGTGCATGGAGGAAGAGCATGCCAGTTTCCCATTTAGAGGATGAGTGGCAGGATTTGTTTAAGGTCATCCAACTCTACATAACTTCAAAAGGCAGGTATGACAAACTGTTGTTGTATCACTTCAATATCTTATCCATTTCACAGGTAAAAATCTCCTAAATCTACCTTTCTTATTGCACAAGAGCTTAACTAAGGTCTGTAAAAAGATTAGAGATGAACCCCTAAGCATGAAGAACACTCTGTGCCACTTTGGCCTTATTAAATTGATCATTCTGGAGGAGCTAAGATAGAAGGGAAGAACCTGGAAACACTTTCTTTTTTGGGAGGGATTTGAAACTCAAACTCAGCCCATGAATGAACAGGGGAAAGCTGGAAAGAAGCAATTGACTCCTCAAAGCAGCTCGAGGAAGAGGAGAACCCTTCCAGGACCTCCAGAAGATAGAATCTCTGGTGTGAAATCTCACACGTCAAAGAAAAAATTGAATTTTGAGACCACTACAAAGCAACGTACAGAAAGGAGAATAAACATATTAAACCTGCCATATACAGACTCAGAGCCAGAGTAAGAAGATGAGAGCCCCGTCATCAAGAGTCCTGAACATTCCATTTAGTTTGCACAGAATTATGAGACCTTTACTCACACCAAGGAAGGGGAAACATCAAAGAGCACTAAGTCGAAGAAAACACAGAAATCAAGCATCTCAAGGAAGTGATCGCTCAGCAGGAGGTCTTAGAGAGGGTAATAAAGGAAAGATACAAGAAGTTGTCTGATAATTTTGCAGAAACAAATGCTACATTTGAAACGATGGCCCGTGAAAGTGTAAAGGAAAAGAAGAGGAAGCAAAAAATCACCAAAGACTATAACAGTCTGTGGTGGCTAGCAAAGCACCTTAAAAGGAAAATTAGAAAATTGAAATGAAAGCAAAAATCACACCCAGATTTGCAAGTGCTTGCTCAGGTTGTTTTGAACATGCAAGGGGATAAAGCAAAGACACATTGAGTTTATGATGAAATCACAGTTTTGCAGGCGAAAGTTCATTTTGGGCTAAGGGAGAGCTTTCACCAGCGCACAGCGTAATTTTAAAACCAGTTAGCTGGTGAAAGGCAACGCTTTCACCAGCTAACCAACGAATCATAAGGCGCGTTAGCTGGTGAAAGAAGAAAAAGCATTTTTGGAAGCTAAGGACAGAGCAGGTCATTTTTCATAGGTTATAAAGAAGTTCTAGAGTATCAGGGGGATAACAAATTTATCACAAAAGACGTTGCATCAGAGATTCGTGGGAGTTTTTGAGAACCACATGCTAAACTAATTTCCTCAAGTATCGACTATGAACATTGAAGAAATCCAACTGTCAAGACAGGTGCCTTTACCATGTTTCATAACATCACAGATTCTAGGAACTGAAGAATACAAATGTCAAATTTTGAGATTGAAGACAATTCGAATGCTAGTCTAGTGATTGAGTCTTTGTATTCAAGTTTCTTAGTTTTGAATTGCTATTTTTAGATACAGATCCAAGTTTTTAGGATCTTAAAAAACTGATTGTAAAAGGCTATAAATGCCTATCTGTTCTAAGATACAAGGGTTCAAACTGGGATACATTTTGGTGCTATTGTATAGACTCTTTTGATATAATAAAATTGCAGTTCCCTTTTTTTTTCAATATCAGAATATTCATGTTTCCATTTCTGTAATTCTTTTCAGTTTATTTTAGCTTATGAAGACTGTTATCTCTTTATTGAGCTTATATATTTGAATTGAAGGATCTCCTTTCTGTCTTGTATTAAGCCTTACACCCAACTGTATTTGGCAATCATGATTAGTGTTCTTCATCCCCCCCCTCAAATTATTTGATCTGATTATTATTTCCTGAAAGCATTGTTTCTTTAGAAGTAAAATGAGTTGTCTATTACAATGATCTTTAAAGACCCCATTGTTCCAAGCATATATACACATTATTTCTAAGTTACCAAGCATCCTTAGCTTACAACCCTGAGGAATTTCTTGGAGTGATAACACATGGTTTGTTGGTTGATCCTGCCAAGGTTGTTGTTATTGTTATTTTACCACCACCTAAGTCAATGTGCAAATTGAGAGTTACAGTTGGTCATACATGACACTATACAAATTTATAAAGAGATATGAAAATATTACTACACCCATGGTGAAGTATTTAAAGAAGGATATTAAGTTTCAATCGAATGATGAGTGCCAATAGATTGTGGACATATTGAAGGATAAAATGGTGACATCACCAATTCTAGTGTTTCCATATTGGTGAAAGGAGTTCCATGTTCATGTGGACGCATCTTCCATAACACTTGGAGAAGCATTAACACAACCAGTAGAAGGTGACATAGATCACCCAATAGGATTTGCAAGTCATAATAGAATTATAATACAACAGAAAAAGAAGGTTTGGATATGGTGTATGGATTGCATAAGTTCAAACATTATTTGTTAGGACAACATTTTCATATGTTCAAAAATCACTCTTCTCTTAAATACATGGTCAACAAGCCAATATTGGGGGTACAATATGTAGATGATTGTTGTTATTCCAAGACTTGGATTTTGAAGTAGTTGTTAAACATGGAAGATTGAATGCAGGGCCTGATCATCTTTCCAAGATAACCAATGTAGAGGAACCAAGAAACTTCGAGGACAATTTTGTTGATGCAAAACTGTTTTAAGTGCAAATTATCGATGAGTACTTTTATGATATCATTGAATTGTCGAGTATAGGATTTTCTACAAAGGAATATCTCACTGCACAAAAGATAAATTTGGTGGTTAGAGTTGTATATTACCAACTTATTGTAGGACACTTGTATAAACAAGGAGAACATAATATTTTAAGGAGATGTGGCATGGATCATGAATGTCCTATAATTTTAGCAGAAGCGCATGAAGGGATAACATGAGGACATTATGTAGGTAAAGCCACTATGTAGAAGATACTATGCGCAAGATTATGGTGGCCAATAGTTTCTAAGGATGAAAAGGAGTATTGTAAGGCTTTTGATGTCTGTCAGAGGGTAGGGAAGCCATCCAAGAGGGATGAGATACCATTAAAGCCTCGGGTAACTATTAAAGTGTTTCAACAATGAGAAATTGACTTTGTAGATACAATTAGTCCACCAACTAGAATATCAAGAGAAAGGTATATCATTACAATGACAAAATATTTCACCAGATGGGTTGAAGCAGTAGCAGTAAAAGATTGCAGCACACTTCCTATTTGAACATGGAATTACAATATTTGGATGCCCTATGATTTTGATGAGTGATCATGGAACTCATTTTATCAATAGTACCATCTAGGTAATTCCTGAAGAATTTGAGATACACCATGAGAAGAGCACACCATACTATCCTCAAGCTAATGGAATAGTGGAAGCATTTAATAAGATTTTGGAGAATGACTTAACAAATATTTTCAATGTGAATAGGGATGATTGGGATTTTAAGATACTAGAAATATTATGGGATTATAGAACTTAATGCAAGAAAATCATAGGACATACACCTTTCATATTGGTGTATAGTTAGAAATTAGTAGTGCCTTTATAGTATTTGATACCTAGTCTGTGCATTGCAGCCATTACAAACATGATAGAAAGAGGTGTAACCCAAGAAAGGTTGTCTCAACTCATGGAATTATAAGAATAAAGGATTATGACTGGTTTCCATTACAAAAGTACATAAACAAAAAGATAAATCTTGGCATGATAGATACATAAAGAAGAATAAATTTAAGAAAGGATATATGGTTCTCCTCTATGATAATAAATACTTACAACACCTAGGGAAATTCAGGATGCATTAGTTAGAGTCATATGAGATAAATTCTATCAAAGATGGAGGCCTTGTGAAGCTCCAAGATTAAACAGGAAAAGAAATGCAAGGATAGGTGAATTGTAGTTGACTAAAACTGTATAGGGATAATCGAACCACCAACCCTTAATAGTTGCATCGTAGGAAAATAAATTTCACATAATGTATATAGTAGAAATAGAAAAATAAAGAAAGAAATAGAAAAGAAAATTGGAAAAATAAAAACAAAAAAATATGAAGTAGATGGACAAGTGTTTTGCATGTTGTAAGATGATGTAAAACGGAGAAGATGGTAATTGAAATGAAAGAACACGAATACATTGTGCACCATAGAAATGTGACTAGACAAAAAAATATGTGCATCGATACAGAGAGTATCTAAAAAAAGGGAAAATGAGGTGGTAGGAAAAGCACAACGCGAGAGAGAATTTATGGCACGACGTATAAAAGTGGAAAATGTGAATAGAAAGAATCACCGTGACTTGGTGAAAATGAGAGCTAAAAAGAGAAAAATCATAATGAGAAGATTATTTCGAGGTGTTTCAGATAATATTTAGAGCATCCCTATAACATCATCGGCCACCCACTCTAAAATAACAATAAATTCTATACAGACAACATATACACGCTAAACTCATAAATATAAAACATGTACAAATACACAACATGAAATTGAATACATAAATGGTACTTATTTTTTTATGAAAGACCACCAACTGTGTCCAGACCTTCCATGAACCTCTCGACCTTAGACCATGCTTCTCATCACTCTCAACAGTGATTCACCCCCGAGATGGCACTAAACTCCACCCGTGTAAAGCAATTCCTAGGATAGGTTGAGATGAATGGAAGTTGCACGATCAACAGGAAGGATTCTATCCCAGGAGCCAACTCACACTAACAGCCTACAACTTCTCATTCCCCACATGCGTGTCCCACCCTAGCAAGTGTGACTCTTCTCTGCTCAAAATTCCTTCGACTTCCCCACTTCCCTTCCAAGGATTCAACAATAGGACATACAAGAATTCTTAGAGCACTATAGTTTTCATTGAGCTCCCTCTGGGAAAATAACTTCCCCAACAAACTCTCTCACCTGGAGAGAGTTGCTTATAGACTTGATAACTTGCTTCTTCAGTACACTCCTAGGTCAATCGATTAAGGGTGATGGAAACATCAAATATCGAGTATAGAACATATGATGGAATCAATACACGCTCAGTCAAGTAACTACGTTGGCAACAACAAAAGTCCGTTAAGTCATCGTACTAGCGCAAGAGAAGTACAAATGCATTGTTCTTCATAGGAAAAGTACGAGATAGCTCCAAAAATGTTGCAGGTTTGAGAGGTGCATGAATTATTTAGAGGTCAATGATGGAGGGGATGGCTCCATTCATTCGTGCATGAGTGAATGGGGAAAAAGATGCAAAACAATCTATTTTCCCCCACCTATATTTTCATGTGCCATGATTGATACTTGGCTCTCCTGGATATCGTTTCTCTCCACTTGGGATTCATTCGCTCTTCCATGATACTTACAATAAAACAATTATCCTCACCTTAGTCTTTAGGAAATAATAATATAATATTTTATTGGGGTTAAGTCATCAAGCATAGCCCTTTTTCCCTAGTCTCTTAGTCCCTTCCCTTTCCCTACCTAGTGGAACGTAGTCTCCCATTCTATTTTATCGTGGTCATTCTACACACAACAATGCATTATATTGATGATATGAGTGTTTACATATAAAAAAATAGGCTCACTGGCCTTTAGGATATAGGCTCATTGGGCTTTAGGATATAACCTCATTGGCCTTTAGCATCTAGGATCTCTAGCCTAAACATCACATAAGACTCCTCGTTTATAATCACCTGGCTCACCAGCTTACAAAACATGTTTACAATTCCGCAGGGACTCGGCCTTGGGGTATTATAATCTTCTCCCCTTATTTATTTACTTTCCTTAGTGCATCTTATTTATATATTACATCAATAATTTTCATAAATCTTCAAAAATATGTGGTTATTTTGCCCGCATGGAATCTTCATGCTCCAAAGTTGCATCCTCCAGAGCGTACTAGTTCCATTGAACCTTTACAAGATCTATTGCTCAATTCTGGAGCTCCTTGATGTTTTGGTCTAGTATTCACACCGAATGCACTTGAAAAGCACATTCTTTCTCCACCTGACTCATATTCCAATCAATAACATGATTAGCATCAGGTATATACTTTTTGATAAATGATACATTGGATACGTTATGAATAATCATAGATGCAAGTAAAGAAAACAAATAAGATACAATCCCAATCCTCTCTAGGATTTCAAATGACCCACAATATTGATTTTCCAACTTTGAATAGTTTCCCAACTTTAGGGAACCTATTTTGGCCCTCATTTTCAAGTATACATGATCACCCACGCAAAATTCCCTTTGAATTCTTCTCTTATCAACATAACTTTTCTTCCTGTCTTGAGCAGTCTTTAAATTCTTCCTTATTTTTTACATCTTCTCTTCCATTTCCATGAGAAACTCTAGCCCAACTACTTCTCTATCTGTTGGGTTGTCTAAGCTTACTGGCGTGTTTCACTTTCTACCATAAAGTGCCTCAAATCCCTTCAAAGATGTCTGGCACCCATTGTTGTAAGCAAACTCTACCAAGTGTAGATAGTGTTCCCAATTTGATGGCATATCCATCACATACATCCTCAACATATCCACAATCACATGGTTCACCCTATTTTTTTTCCCATCATATTCTGGATGATAAGGTGTGCTAAAACTCAGATTTGTTCCAAATCCTTTAAACAATCCTTTCTAGAACTTTGAGTTAAACTTTGGGTCTCTATCAGGCACAATTTTCTTGGGAATACCATGCAATCGAGCTAATTTCCTCATATAAATATAAACAACATTGGTTTCCTTGTGAGTAAGTTTCATTGGAATGAAATGGGAAGCTTTGGTAAGCTTTTCCACCACCACCATGATCGAATAATGTTGCTTGCTTGTTCTGGGAAGTTTGGTGATGAAGTCTATTTTCACCACTTTCCATTTCCACTCAGGGATAGGTAATGGATGCAACAAACCAACTAGGTTTCTATGCTCAACCTTGACCTTTTGACACTCCAAACAATTGACAATGTACTCATCAATTTCTTTCATCATGCCTAGCCAATAATATTGGCTCTTGATTGTTGCAATTGTTTTTTGATATCCTCAATGTCCAACATAAGGTACATTATTCATATGTTTCAAAATTAGGATTCTCAAATATTGGGAATGGGGTACATAAATTATGTTTCTATACATGATAATTTCATCAATCCCCAACTTGTAATCTTCAACCTTCTGCTGCAAATTTTCTTGTTGTAATTTTGTTACTAATACCTTGTATTGGAAATCTAATTTTCCAGCCTCCAAGACTATGTCCTTCAAATCAGATTGATAAATGTTTATGGTTGTAGCATGCAACTCATGAACTTTCCTGAGGAGTGCATCAACCACCTTGTTCTGTTTCCCCTTGATATGATTTATATCAAAGTCATACTCACTGAGAAATTCCAACCATCTACTCTGCCTAGCATTTAAAGTTGGCTGATCAAATAAATATTTCAGACCCTTATGGTCTGTTCTCAGCTCAAGCCTTTTTACCATGAGGTAGTATCTCCACTTATTCAAGGCATGCACTACGTCTTCCAATTCCAAATCATGAGTGGCATAATGCCTTTCATGCTCCTTAAACTTTGTTGATTCGTAACATATGACATACCCCTTCTGACTAAGGAATCCACCAAGTCCTTATTTGCATACATCTATGCATACCATGAAATCTTTCTTCGGATCAACAATCCTTATAATTGGAGCACTAGTTAAAAACTCTTCAAATTCGAGAAGCTCTTTTCACACTCTGTTTTCCATTGAAACTTCACCCCCTTCCTTTGAAAGGAAATGATAGAGTGAGAAATCCTTGAAAACCCTACAATGAATATTTTGTAGTAGCAAGTTAGACCCATGAAGGATCTGAATTTTGTCACATTCTTAGGTGTTTTCCACCCTATAATAGATTCAATATTTTTAGGGTCCATTGTTGTCGCTTCTTCGGATATGATATGCCCCAAATATTGAATTTGGTTCTGATAAAATGAGAACTTTCTCAATTTGGCATACAACTGGTGGTCTCTTAACATGTGTAAAACCATCTTCAAGTGATTCTCATGTTCCTCTTCTGACTTGGAATATATAAGGATGTCATCCAAAAATACAATGATAAACTTGTCCAGGTACTCTCTGAAAACACAATTCATTAAACACATAAAAATAGATGGTGCATTTGATAACCCAAATGGAACCACTCTGAATTCACAATGACCATACCTTTTCTTGAAGGAAGTCTTGCTAATATTTTCATCTTTAATTCTCACTTGATGCTAACCATATCTGAGATCAATATTTCAAAATATTTTTTCATTCTTCAATTGATCAAAGAGATCATTGATCCTTGGAAAATGATACTTGTTCTTTACAGTTACCTTGTTCAATTATCTGAAGTCAATGCATAATCTCAATGTCTCATCTTTCTTCTTCACAAATAAAGTTGGGGCACCCCAAGGTGACACACTTGGGCATATATACCCCTTCTTCAGAATTTCTTCAAGTTGTATTTGCAGTTCCTTCAACTCTGGAGTACTCATCCTATAATGAGTCTTGGATACTGGAGTTTTTCTAGGCATTAAGTTTATAGAGAAATTGATATCTCTCTTTGGGGGTATTCGTTGTATATCCTTGAACACATCCTCAAAATATTTTAGGAATAAATGATCCTCATGATTTGACACCTTATCCTTTGGTGATTCCTCCATTATGAGCTGCAAATATTTGTAATCCCTTCCTGTACCACTTCTTCAATTACATTGTTGAGATCTCTCGAACAATACCTGCCCTGGGAATTCCTTGGAACGTTCTTGAGTTCCCTTCCTCATTCAGGAAAGTAAATTACTTTTTATGATAGTCTAAGTCATTATGGTATTCGTCCAACCAATCCATACCAATTAGACATTCATATGAACCCAAGGGAAGGATGTTCAAATATGTCATGGTACTTAGCCCAGTCATGTCCACTAGAGGTGACTTAACCAGATTAGCAAATTTTCTCTTGGATCATGTAGCTAGTTGCACCAGCCAAGATTTCCCATGCTTTATTTTTGGAAATTGCAATATTTCCACTACCTTAGGATCTATATATCTATGACTGGCTCCTAAATCTAGTAAAATAGTAAAGGTATGCTTATTGATCATACCTTCTACTTCAACAATGTGTGATTGAGATTATGCTTTCTTGTTGTCCAGGGATGCATATATCCTTGGAACACTTCTTCCCATGCCCTCCAATGTTTCAGATTTTTGTACATCATGGAAAACTCTTACTTTATCTTTTTTGTGAGAACATTCTCTATACAAATGGTCTCCTTTACAACCCCAACATTGAATGCATGTCTTCCTTGTATTTTTTCCACCCGTCTTAGTCATTCTGGGCACTCTAGGGGTTTTTTCTCCCTGAGAATTGTTTCTAAAGAATCGTGTATTCTTCCCTTTCTTACTTTGTTCCATCTTGAACTTTTTCGTGTCTTCCCAATATCTTTGGAAAGTAGGATTTCCCTTATGTTGATCATATAAGCACTTGGCTCTTATTATGGTTTCCTCAAAAATTTTAGGATTATCATATTGAATTTAATCACTAATGAAAGATGGAAGCCCACTCAAATATATATGGATCTTAACTATCTCATCTTTGATGAAGGAGACATACTTCAATAGTTCTAAAAATATCCTTTCATACTCATCAATGGTCATGCTTCCTAGTTTGATTTCAAAGAACTCTTTCATCTTTTTGTAAAAATACCTCTTTGTTAAGTATTTCTTCTTAAAATGCTTATTGAATTCCTTCCATGTACCATTATTCTCTTTGATGTGTTGCACTTGCACAAGATGGTCCCATGACATGGATGCCTTTCCTTTAACTTGGTAGATAAAATTCTTCATTATGCATGAGAATAATAATTATGCAATTGGAAGTACTTCCTCATGCCTAAAAACCATGTCTCAGCATATTCATCCTTCTTGTGTTCACCATAAAAAGTAGGAGGTTTGATCTTATTCATTTCTCCTCTGAGTTCATCCATCCCGAACATCTTATGATTCTTCCTGATAGGAGATGGGCTTTAGATGTTGTGTTCTCTCCTATTGGAATGTCTTTGGGAGTGATGGTGATATCTACTACCATTCATTGATCTTATTTTCTCATCTGGGGACTTGTGGCTTCCTGATTTGTTGGAGCCACTCTCCTTATCCAATTTATTTTCAATTTTATCCAAGCTCTAGATTAACTTCATATTGAAGTATTCTTGTTTCTCTTTATCTTTCATAAGCCTCTCATTATTAGTCTTGTGACTTTGGATATCTTTTTACAAATTTCTAATGATCTCCACAATATTCATGTTTTCATCTTTTCCTTATCCATGTTCATTGGATTTTGTTCCTTCCATACCAAAATGGACATCCATTCCTATGAGCTCATGTTACTGGTTGTAATCCCCCTGTGTATCCTCCATCTTTATGCACTCTGCATTGATTCTTATCTGATCAAGTTGTTGTTAATTCTACAAAATGTGCAACCAACAGAACCTTGTCAGGCTAATTGATTCAACAATTTTATAAAAACATGAACCATTTTGGTTCAATAACCTATCAGACTTATTTCGTTTGATTTTATGATTATTTATCTGACTAATCCCCTTTTTGTGGTGAACAAAATTTTTATGTTGTCCCGGACCTTTGCAATGACTCCTTTCTTGCTCAATTCTGTATCTTCAGCAGAAAGTTATGGACAATTGAAAATTGTCCTTTCTGTGATGTAATATTTGTAAAATTGTTCTCCTTTATCATATCCAAATTGAGTCTTGGACCCTTGATGGATCCTATCATAAGGTTCACAGGCCTTATTAATTTTTTAGGTGTAGGTTTGAACAAATCAAAACCCCATGGGATCCCTTTCTAAGCCCCTTTTCTACCTCCAACAAATCATTTCCATGCCCTAGCCCCTTTATTTTTAGTCAAAAACCCATCTAACCTCGGGCTATAACCAGGCGTTAAATGATAGGATATTAACTGGAGCTTCGAGACTTCATAGCTCTAGAACTTCAGGCTTTAGAGGTTTTCCTTTCACCTCACATCATTTCCTCTGAACGTTGAAGTGGTGAACTGACAGACTGTCTCTCTCGAGATTCATACTTTGTATGTTCTTACAACTTCATACTTCAATTTCCCCGAATACCAAAGCCCCTAAATTTATAGGTTCACTCAGTATGGTGCACCCAGGGGGCTACGTGTTAGTAATATGAAGATGACACGTGGCCCAATGAATTATTGACGCATGTCAAAACCCCATTGGAACAAATGACCTATCAAACACACACAACAGGTGGGCACGTGGCATGCGTACGATGGTCCTCATCACCCTAGGTGACATCAACATGCCACATCACTTATGTAATATGTGACTTCATAATTTCAAGCTTCGACGAAATTTGCACTTGCACACCTCTAATCTCCCAAATGTCGAATTCCTGAAAGCTCAAAGGACACATTAATTGACGGTCCTCATTCTATATTTAGATATATGGTCAATAGGAGCTCTAGGACTTCGACACTCTATGATTTATATAGTGATTCCTCCAAAGGACGACCTGGTGAAGTACTGAACAAGTGGTCCTTCTACATTTTGGAACTTTGGCGCTTCAGAGAACTTCACAGCAAAACTCAGCAATTCTCCTAAATTTTGAGCTAGTGAACTGGTCCACATCACTCCTTGTGATGTCATCACGTCATGTCACTATGGCACTCCAGAGCTTCAGGATTCAAGGTATTTTTCATTACAACACAACATTTCTTCTGAACATCGAACTGTCGAATAGTCTCTTCCTCGAGCTTTAGGACTTCAGAGCTTTCCTCAACCCTACTCCCCATTTCTTCCAAATTCCAAACTTGTGAACTGTGCTACTCCAGAGTTTCAGGACTCCAACGCTTCGAGGCTTTTGGCTTCAGAAGTATTTACCTTATAACACTTCAAAATACCCAAACATCGAATTGACAAATATGGTGATATCCTTAGCTCAGATGTCAAACAATTAATGTAGTGACACATGCCCCACTGATGGGTGACACATGTCACGTCCCAATTGGTACTAAGGGACTCTCAAAGGTACAATTATGACTGACACTTCACACGACTAGGGGAGGTTCACATCACCCCTGGTTACATCATCATGCCATGTCATACCCTGTGCTTCGACACTACGTAGATCCAGGCTTCGGTGGATTTCTTGGCTCATCACAGTGCTTCTTCTGAACTCTCAACTTATGAATAGTCACTTACCGGAACTTTGAGACTCCGAGGCTCCAGAACATTAGAGATTTTCTTAACATTACCTCTAAGTTCTCCTGAACTCTGTATCGTCGAACTGTCGAACTTTGCATGGTTTATCTGTGGACATGTCTCCCTATTGATCAAATAGTCTGGATGAGTTCTAGACTTCAGGACTTCGATAGGAAGTACATTCTATCTACAATTCAACCAACATCCATGAACTCTGAACCGCTAAACTACTCAGTGAAAATCCATGGTTCTCCTCCTCCTAGATGATCTATGGCTGAAAATCACTCTAGGACTTCGAAACTTCCGTCTTTGGATGCTTTTGCTCAAAAAAATGTAAGATTCACCGAATTCATGAAGTCTGAAGGACTTGGAGGTTAACGTTCATGCACCTTTTCCATATCTAATGGTTGGGAAGGGTCTTCCTCCCCCCCGCATATCCCATGGTCCCAATTTAGTTTTGTGTCCCATAACCATGGTTATTGTGGCTTCCTTGTCTTCCGCACCTCATGATATTTCAAATACCTCCCAAGTGTTCTCTCAGCGCCCTTCTGGCACTGTGTAACTTCAATTTACTCATACACGACCCATATAGGTTCAATTTTCAAACCATGGGCTCTGATAGCAATTTGTAACATCCATGACCACCCAGGTCGGGCCATGCTACCTCATAGAAAACATTATTGCTAAGTTTTGATACAGATTTAGTAGTACACCCTAGCCTTAGGCCACAGGGCTATACCACTTAGAGACTCATATGGAACATCATACAAATAAAAATTAATACACAATTACATTATTTTAATACATAGATAAATGCGAAAATAAAATTAAAGTCTATACATACAACATATACAGGATAAACTCATAAATATTAAACATGTACAAATACACAACATGAAATTGAACACATAAATGGTACTTATATTTTTATGGAAGACCACCAACTGTGTGCATACCTTCCATGATCCTCTTAGCCTTAGGCCATGTTGCTCATCACTCTTAGTAGTGGGTCACCTTTGATCTAGGACTAAACTCCACCCGGGTAAAGGGATTCCTAGGCTAGGCTGAGATGACTTGAAGCTGCACAGTCAACATCAAGGATTCCATCCCAGGAGCCAAATCACACTAACAACCTATCACCTCTCATTCCCCACATCACTTTCCCACCCCAGGAAGTGTTCCCCTTGTCTTCTCAAGAGTCTTTTGGATGCCCCACTTCCGTTCTAGGGCCTCGTCAATAGGCCAAACAAGAATTCTTAGAGAACTATAGCTTCCATTGAGCTCTTTTTCAGAAAACCATTTCCCCAACAACCTCTCTCACCTAGAGAGTGTTTCTTACAGGCCTCACAACCTGCTTCTTTAGTCCACTCCTAAGTCAATCGAGTAAGGGTGATGGCAACAACAAAGCTCAGGTATAGAACAGATGATGGTAGCAAACCATGCTCAGTCAAGGAACTGCGTTGGCAGCAACAGTAGTCTATTAAGGCATAGTATGGGCTCAGGTGAAGTACATGTGTCTTGTGCTTCACAAGAAAAGTACGAGATAACTCCAAAAATGCTATAGGTTCCAAAGGTGCATGAATGTTGCAGAGGTTAACGATTGAGGGGATGGATTTGTGCGTTTGTGCATGAGTGAATGGGGAAAAATATGCAAAACATACTATTTTCCCCCACCTATATTTACATGCTCCATGATTGAAACATGTCTCTCTTGGATATTGTTTCTCTCCACTTGGGATTCATTCCCTCTTACATGATACTTAGGATAAAAAAAATATCCTCACCTTAGTCTTTAGGAAATAATAATATAATATTCTCTTGGGGTTAAGCCCTCAAGCTTATCCCTTTTCCCTAGTACTTTAGCCCCTTCCCTTTCCCTACCTAATGGAGCTTATTCCCCCATTCTATTTTATCATGGTCAATCTACATGCGACAATGTATTATATTAATGATATTATTGTTTACATATAGAAAAATATCCTCACTGGAATTTAGCATCTAGGCTCTCTAGCCTAAACATCACATAAGCCTCCTAGCTTATAATCACTTGGCTCACCAGCCTACAAAACATGTTTACAATTCAACAGGGCCTTGACCATGGTTTATTACAATCCCAATCCATATTTAAATATAATGGTGCCACCAAATTTTGAATATCCCAGCCAAACTAAAAGGAAAAAACGTAGCGCCATGAGGTCACCATAGGATACAATGATGGATGTGGTAAACATTCATCCTAAGGGAGTAGTGAACATGGTTTCCATTCCTTCACCATTCATCAAGCCGATTAGTCCCACACTTGTAGAAGAACAATAGTTTCCAGTAATGGAAGATATGTAGGTCGATATGTGGGGACAAACATAAAACTCTATCATAGAGTAAAATCCCATGCAACAACTTGGATTAGGACTACCACAACATGTGTATCGAGATGATGATGAATGAATAGAGTCATATGAGCCTAGAGGATAGGCCGAAGAAGCACAACACCATGTTGCAGAGCCAACATAGCATTCAGTGGAAGTGCAGGTGGAATATATTACAAGTCAACAAGATTTAGACACATAAGAAGATGAGGAAGAGAACCAAGAAGAAGTGGTAGGATCGTCAGAAGGATATAAGAGGACTAGGGAAAAACCTATTTCCCTAAGAACACCAGCCAAGTAGAAAGAGTTAACACTATCACTGCCAAAGATATGAGATGGAGTCAAAATAGTTGGTGATATATTAGGGACCATTAACAAACTAAAGTATTATGATCATTATCTGAAAGACACAATTTTTTTTTTTGATTTTTCATCGCAAGTATACATGGAGAGAAAAGGAGAGCGTCCGTTAAGGGATCCCATTTTGGAACCAAAGTAGTGGATTTTAGGTATTTATAACACAAGGATCATTAGCCTCCTAAAGACTCCCCACTTTTGGAGGGGAAAATATGTAAATTCCCGTGTCAAACAAATTTTGGCACTGTTACATGGAGGTATCTTATGGATGGAGAGGCATGTCTCCATAGATGAATATTTAATTATAGATATTAAAGGTTTACCGATAGAAGGAGAATAAAAAGAATGATATCTGGATGATAAGACAAAGGGAATTTTTTTATTAGAGGAGATGAAGAAGAAATATGGCACTGAGAGAGGGTCCTGGGGAATTATCATTAACTAGATCAATGAACCAACAATGAGGTTGGTGGTTAAGTTGATGGAATGTAAAATATTGAGGAAATGTTGCATGGAAGAAGAACCTATAGGAGTGATATCAACAACACTGCAGTGCGTGAAGGGGAGTCTACTTAGTTGTGATCCTTATCTACTCATTTTTGTTTTGGAGGACTACAAGGATGCACACGATCTAGGAACATAGTTCCATTATTCATGGTTTATTATACTGACAACATTGGTTGGTTGGGGAGAACTGAAATACAATGTATTTTTAGAGGATAGGGAAGTGTCGTGCAGTGAAAAATACAACACTTTGGCATACTTTAGATCCGAAGAGAGGTAAGGAAAATTATACAAATTTTACTATTTTTTTTTATGATATGTAGGAAAATATATCCATTACATGAAGGATACCACCAGAAGTGGTGAGCGAGAACCAGGGAATAATAGAATTTAAGGCTTCCAGACACAACATGTTGATCCAGGCCATAAGGGATCCTAAGAAGGAGTGGCTACAACTAAGGTATTGTGTCACATGAGAGGAACTGTGGTGGGCCATGAAAGACTAGCCTGAGGAATGGAATGTTCCAAGGATTCGAAAGAAGGTACCAATATCTAAGAAGAAAGAAAATATTGGCACCTCGAAGAAGTCAACAAGTCCAATAAAAAATACAAGGAAGGAAACTGAGCATGCCAAAGAAATGGGTGGAAGTTCAACCATCAAGAAGCCAGAGTATAAATATATTATCCCAAAGGCTCCAGCTAAGGAAAAAGAGCGCGCAGTAGAATCGAATGGAGGAGGGAAGAAATATATAAATACTTCTATTCCAGAGGAAATAGGAGGAGACAGTCTCCCAGATTTAGAGATACCAGTGACAACGACATAGACATAAACTATGCCATTGAAGAGAACAATCCTATAATTAACAAGCTAGTGCAAGAAGATGAAGGTGCATAAGGGAATTCCAAATATCACATTGACAGAGGATAATTCAGAATATAGGACCACATAACAGAGGTGTGGTATGATGTAGAGAAGCAAAGGGAAGAGATATTCAAGAAGTTGACAAAAGTAAAGGAGACACTAAAACAATTACAAATCACTACAATGCAGGAGAAAGAACAAGTGCAACAACACACTTTGTAGGAAATATTAGTTCCAATGCAGGAGACAATGCATATTATAGCCATGGGGAGTGAATATTTAAATATCACTAAGGAGATGTTACAGGTGTATGATGAGACAACGCAAAATCCATTAAAGGACATAAATCATTTGGACTTGGAACTGCCCAAGGTTCCAATGAAGGCATTGTACAAACTTAAAATAAGTGTTGAGCGAGAAATACAGTCGAGGGCCCACACAAATGCGACAAGTCTATAATTGGCCAACGAAGTAAAAAGGAAACTAGATTTGACAATTAGTCAAGTACATTTCAAGAGATATACAGTAAATTAGTGCACTAACAAAATGGAACAACAGGTGAAAGAAGTGCT
This sequence comes from Picea sitchensis, assembly GCA_010110895.2. NCBI lineage: Eukaryota > Viridiplantae > Streptophyta > Pinopsida > Pinales > Pinaceae > Picea > Picea sitchensis. The sequence continues at coordinate 58,985 of SNQJ01S0023314.1, read as the reverse complement.
TAAAACAATTCCTAACAGTGTGCAAGAAGGGAATAGACCAACAGAAGAAAATATTTAAAAGATAGTGTATACTGTGGAGGCTTACAGGATATACATTGCATATTTTATGGACCTCTTAGCTCCCACTACACCACAAAAAGTTAGAACACAAAGGGAACAAGAATTTATAAATCATATGGAGAGTATTGCACTAAGCACTCAGAAAATCATAGAGATGTTCAATAGAAGCATAAAGTTATCGACATATATGTTGGAGGAAAGAAAACTGTAGGAGATACAAAAGAAAGAAGAAGGTGTAAACATAGCGCTACAATAACTAAATAAAAACCAGAAGACGATGATAATATTAGACATATTGAGGAGTGCGCAAGAAATGAAGAACTTGCATGAACAATTGAAGAACATACAAGTAGAAAAATAGGAAAGGAAAGCACAGTTGGAGCCACTGCAAGAGGGTGTAGAAAAAATGATGATCGAGATTGATGAAGCCAAGGTTCAGGTTGTACAGGTTGGATTGCAGAATGAATATTTTTTTAAGGAGCCTATCACTAAGAAAACTATGGAGACTATTGTAGGGAAGAGCACACAAGTAAATTATAAATTTGAATACATTTTAGCCAGGTTCGAGGAGCTAGAGAAGTCAATTTAGGAGGAACACACTACCTCAGTGGTTGGGGACGATCCACGGGTGAGTGTTGGGGGCCTACTGGAGCAGGCCTAATATGTCCCCCATTCTATGGAAAATTTGGTCTTATGATGATCCTCTGGTGCTATTCTGATGTGATGATACCATGGAAATCCATCAATAAATGAGTATGCTTCTTGTCCTCCTACATTCTCCAATACCTCTTTTGTAACAGGAGTAGGGAAGGGATCATGCAGACATGAATCATTCAAATTCCTTAAGTCTACAAATATCATGATTCCCCCTTTCTTCTTCTCCTGAACTACCATACGGCTAATCCACTCAAATTCTTCAACAGGTTCTATTATCCAAAACTCTAACATTTTATCAATCTCTACCTTCACTTTATCTTTATATATTGGATTAAATCTATATGGTCTTTTTTTTATTGGTATAACATCTGGTCTCAATGGGATCTTCATTTCTTCAAGTTCTCCTCCTACCCCTTTCATTTATGAAAACGTCGTTGGAAGCAAGTAACTATACTTGCACAATAACTCTATTATTTTTTCCACTCTGTGGTTATCCCAATAGTCACCAATACTTGCAATATTTGGATTCTCTTCTATTACAATATTTACCTTCTTTATCTTCAGTGGTGAAACAAATTATTCTTACTCTAACTTTGGACCTTCTACTTCTCTTTCCCCTTCAACTTTTGTAATATGAATATCGCACGAGTTTTCTTCTGCTGGGTCATCGTCTTCGACATAGTAGCAATGTTAAAATTGTCTGACTGTCTATCTATTCTAATTTGGATAACATGTTACAATTTAAACTTATGGTTCTTCAAATGTCTTCTCTTTTATCTACTTCAGTGCTGGATCTATTTCTAGATTCTCATGTTCAAATCCAAAGGTGATCCCAAAATTCTGCTGTAAATCTCCCCAGTTTGTAGTTCCTCTAAGTAGTTCCAATTTGGTATACGAATAAAGTGATGTGACCATTCCTTAGTATGCCTTATAATGTATGAATAAATTGACGTGGCCATTCCTTTGGTGGAACCAATCTCCACTGGGTTACACATATGTCCATATGTTCTCTGGGTTCTCCCATTCCATCATATGTTGTCTAGGTTGTGTGGTATCGAACTAGTGAGATTTTTTTATGTCCTCATTACGAATTTTTGTTTTGGATAAATTCGTAAATGTAGACATAAATAAATATCCCTATTTTGGGAACCCAAAGCTAGAAAAAACCAAGACATAACACACTCCTTTCCTTAGATTCAAAATAAATACGAACAGATGGAAACTCGTACCTTTATAACTGAAGTTTGTCATCGTTGATTGTAGATCCAAACTTGATCCAATGCTTTTTAGAAATAGAGACCTGCAAAAGGATGAAAAAGAACGAGTGAAAGTAAAAAATATACATATGTGTCAATGAATCTATGTAAATATCCAAGGAGAAATACAAATTCAAAACCATTACAACCTTTATTAGGAAAGGAAAATGTATAACTGTATTAATAGATCAAGAAGCGATTTACAACCAACCCTTGGCATTGAAAATTTCCTTCCAGTAGTTCAATGTTCCATCGTCCAAGTGACCTCCATTAATTCCATCACCATATCTTGAACACTTTAGCCGAAAATATCTTAGGACAAAAAGGAAGTTCAAAAACTCTCAATTACAAACCAAGATCTATTCTCAATTCAACATTATTTTATTACTCACGACTTATTACTTATTATCCTTTCCCTTTTGAATATGCCTCCAATTATAGATTGGAGAGGAATCCGTGAGGAGGTTAGGATCTCACTAAATCAAGAGAGGCAGACGACATCCAAAACGATCAGAAAACAACTCATCATGAAAGTTTATCTGCTATAAGATTGAAACATTTCTTATTTTTTCCCATGTACAAGGTTCTCACACCCTTAAACCTAATCAAAAGGTGACATTGTCTCACCTCGCTAAAAAGAAACAAGTGACAATTTTTGAATTTAGGTATTTTTCAGAGTTGATCCTTCCCAAGAAGACTTTCTCTCAATTTTCTTCCAAATTTCTATGCTTTAGATGTTAGAGAATAGGTAGTATCACTTGCTGCGACAAAATGTTGTATAAAAAAATTTCCCCCAAAGTATGAAGTTAGAAGAGATGATAGCTGAAATAATTTTCCAAGTGGGTATTTGAAACAAAGAACAGATCGGTTGGAAACCTCCCAACAACATAAGGAAATTGTAGTACAATATTATATCGTCACTGAGATAGGCATTCCCATACTCAGAATAAAATGACTCTAAGCATGGCTGCTAACAAATACATTGAAAATACATCGTTACATTTACTAATGATATGGCCACCAGAAATAGAATGTAGATTCATATCTACATGATTTTAATGGATTCATAGCCACAAGAATATACACTTTGGATCTATAAATTATAATAGTAAAAGATTTTAATGGTATAAGATATCAACTTGGATTTTCTTCATATGATCAATATCGAAAGATGGAAAAAGTGTGACTATAAGAAAAGTAAAAGAAGATAGAATTATATTGACCATAATGTAAAATGTCTGTAATTGCTTACATTTTTGTTATTCACATTTTTCATCATTCAACATTGTTACTTTATTTCTATTCAATTTATTGCTCATGTAACTCTTAAGTAAACTTATCCATAATATTCTCTATGTTTTCAGCAAACTAGAATACCTAATAAATTTAAAATGATCATATTCATATATACATACACATAATTTTGATCATCTACAAATTGTGTCATTATACTAAAAATTGAAAAAGATAGAATGGCACTGATCCTTCTCGATAATACTCTCTATACTTTCAACCAACTAACGAAAGTGAGTAAATCAATAATACTCTCAATACTTACCACCTACTAAGGAAAGTGAGTAAATTTTGAATGATATCTTAAGCATATACCAATGTTGATCATCTACAAATTGTGTCACTATAATTCATTTTAGATAATACTCTCTATAATTTCAACCAACCTAACATTGATCCTTCTAGATAATACTCTTTGTATTTGTAAATTTCAAATGATCATATTAATGTTAGATATATACATTTACTGTTACAAATTTTGTGTGAGTACCCACAACTAAAACCACCCTAGATCTATCTTAACCCCTAATGTATCAACCACAAAGATATTTAATATCTCTTAACCATTCATGGATTAGAGATTAAAATAGAACTTAACTATAGGAAATTAAATGCATTCAAACATAACATCGCAATAATTCGATCGCTCTATTTAGAATTTAATGTATAATAAAAGTGCATGCATCATGTGTCATTTGAGTTACACCTCATTGTTGAAAAATAATCATCGCAAATGATTCTATGGAATAATTGATATTTTAACATAGAAGTAAATTTGGAAGAGATTGAATGAGTTACACTCACCATTTGGAAGCACTTGGAAATATTGGATTGTTAAACGAATTGTTAATGCGGTCTTCATAACGTGTTCGACTTTATTGGTGACAATCACACTCAAGAAACAATGAGATCAATTTGCATATCTACTTTCCAGATTAAAAACAGAGACATGAAATAGTGAGATCAAGTTGCATATCTACTTTCCAGATTAAAAATAGAGACATGTTACAAAGGAGCAGGGAGAGGATGGCTGAAAAAGAATCAATATTTTAATGACGATCCAAAATTCTTATGAGATAAGAAGCTTCTAATATACCCTTTGAACTCTGAAGCACTTAAAAATTGGTGGAACAATGGACGAAATTCGTTTATTGGTAAAACGAGGTGATTGGATAGCGCAACTAGGCATGCTATTGAGTTTATTATTTGTTATTACTACTCAACTATTCCATCTGGCACAAAACAATCTTTTGGCAATTTACTATTTTTAGCAAATTTTCAGTTCCTAAACATCTAGGGCCATTTTGAGGGCCTAAATGAAGTTTTTTTGGGATCAAGAAACTCAATTATTATTAAAGGCTCTAAATGAGCCCACAAAATGAATCTCTTCGTTGATACCTTTCCAGCGAGCTATCGTGCACCCCAAACGAAGATCGTATGCCAAAGTTACGCACTCGGGAAGTTGATACACCAAGCTACCCAAAACGGGGTCCACAAAATTGTTGGCTTTTCATCTTCATGGTTTAGGGTTTTGGATTCTCTTTATGTTAAAAATTCCTTTGGAGCCTCATTCTAATAATCATCTTATTGTGAATGCAAGTAGCCATCACATCTCTTCTCATAGATAAGTTGCCACCATTCTAGCAAGTCTTTCACTTTGTATTTCTACAGTTTTGTACATTTCGCTCATTAATAGACATTGTGTATTACTATATATATGCGACTCTTTTTATATATCTGATATATCTCTATTATATTACTATCTCTCTTTCAATATCTCTTTATATTTATGTGTTATATCTCTTCTCTCATTTCGTGTCGAAAATAATCTGGATCAACCTCTTAATGTTCCAATGTGACCTTATATTGAAGTCAATTTCTTCAAGTTAGAAAGTATACCATGTTCAACAATAACCATTCATTGTTAGCCATAGTTAACCACAACCAACCTATGTCCACTATGGTCCTTCATAGTTAACCATTATCAACCATTGTGCAATGTTGCAACACAACATATCCCTTCATAAATGTCACTACACGACATAACCCATAAGGAACACTACAATTAGGGATTATTCAACCAATTTGAACTTCACATTGTGACATAATAATTAATGAACATCATAAATTTGACATAACCCGTCATGAACGTGCAATGTGACATAGCCATAAAAAAACATAACAATTCTACGTAAGTCGACTAAAATGAACATCACAATGCATCATACCTTTCAGGAACATCATGATGAAGCATAACCTTGAGGAACATTAGGAAGTTATATAACCCTTGATAAACATCACAATGTAACATAACCATTGAGGAATGTACAATTTGACATTAGTAATAAAATGAACATTGCAATGCAACATAATCATTGGGGAATGTCAAATTGAACATAACCCTATTGGAACATCTCAATGTGACAAAAACCTCGATGGACATTGCAATGTGATGCAATCATTGATGAAAATAGAAACTCAACATAATTAAACCAACATGAATGTCACAATGTAATATAACCATAGTCAAACTTGGTCAACCATAGTGAATCATGGTCAACCGTAGGCAGCCATGGTTATGTTGATATATGCCTTGCAAAATAACACAACCCTTCATGAATTTCACAATACAACATAAACGTTGAGAAACATAACAATTCTTTATAAGCTGACCAAGATGAATATCACAATTCATAATGACCATTCATGAACATCTCGCTAAAACATAACCTTTGATGGAATGTTCTAAGGTGACATAACCCTTAATGAATGTCGCAATGTGTTATAACCATAGATGAACATACAAATTTGACATAACACAATGAATATGAATGTTGCAATGTGACATTGTAATTGGGGAACATCATGATCCAACATGACCCTTAATGAGTGTCATAATGCCACATAACCCTTGATGGACGTTGTAATGTGACACAACCATTGAGGAATGTAGCAATTGAACATTAGTCAACCAAGATGAACATCACAATGTTACATTGGCATAGTAAACCATGGTTAAACATAATCAACGATAATAAACCAAAGTCAACCATAAATAATCATGGTCAACCATGGTTGACCAAAGTCAATCATAGTGAACGCTGGCCCACTACAGGAAACTATGGTTTAATAAAAGTCAACCAAAGTCAAGCATACTTAACCATATTTAACTAAATACAACCATGCTTAACAATTTAAGTCAACCATAATGTCTCATTGTGACATTACCATAGTACACCTTGGTTAAAAAAAATTAATCATAATCAACCTTAATGAACATAAACGTTAATGAATGTTGCAATGTGATGTTACCATTAAGGAATGAAACAATTCAACATAATACAATGAAGATAAACATCAGAATGCAACATAATCATTGGGGAGCATCAGAACCCCACATATCTTTTGAGGAATTTTGCAATGTGACATAACCCTTGATGGATGTCATATTTCAACATGACCATTGAGGAATGTAACAATTTGACATAAGTCAACCATGATGAACATGACAATGCATCATTACCATAGTAAACTATGGTTAAACATATTCAACATGGTCAACCATAGTCAACCATGGCTAACAATGTCCAACCACGGTCAACAAAATTGAATCATAGTCAACCTAAGTCAACCATGTTCAACCATAATCAAACATGGTCAAACATTGTCAACCATAATAAACCAAACATAAACCAAAATCAACCATAAGTTGACCATAGTAAACCATAAATCGACCATAATAAACTGAACATAAAACAAAGTCAACCATATTAAATCAAAATCAACCAAGATCAACCAAAGTTAACCATGTCTAATTGCGGTCAACCATGTTCAACCATGGTCAACCAAATATAACCATAGTAAAAAATGGTTAATCATGTCATCCATAGTCAACCACAGTAAACATGGTCACCCATGGTCAACCAAATTCAACCATGCCTAATAATAGTTTAACATATTCAACCATAGTCAACAAAATTCTACCATAATAGACAATGATTTACCRAAGTCAATCATAGTCAAACGTAGTCACACAATCAACCATGGCTAACCAAATTCGACAATCAATATCTTCCCATCTGCATACCCTTCATTCATAAAACTCATCCTCTTGTTTTAACAATAATCCTCTTGTATTGTCTCGTGATAAAACAACTCTTCGGTGATGGGACTCACTTTACTTCCCACGTGTGACAATCACCGACCTCCTTACGCAATCTAAATGGCAGGGCCATGCCTTCTCATCTCTGTCAACCAATTTGGGGGGGATCCATTACACATTACACACACACACACACACACACAACCATATATATATTAATTACCCAACCAAAATAGATGCACTTTGTGTGGAGGGTTATGTTGTATGAGGAACAACCAAGAAGCACACAAGGAGGAAGGAGTTGCTTATATTCTATAGGTATTTTATTTTTTTATGTAATTTATTTTTTTAGAATTTCACAAAATACAAGTCTTCTCAATTACACTTTCAAAATTCAAACATAGTTTGAGCCGAGATCTAGCTAGATTAATCTAAACTTATGTGAAAATAAGCAATTCCCTTTAACAATTGGTACACCAAGCTATACATTTCATAGGCTCAAAACAAAACTCAGTGTATTAATCTCTTCAATGGAATTTAACGAAACATTAAAAAACTAGTGATGTAATATCCCTCGGCCGAACCCAATTGTAAATGTAATGTAAGTGTACTTAAGTTGGTGTGTTGTTTTGACATCATTTTGTAATGCATCTTTCATGGCATAGTGTGTGCATGTACTGCGCAGTAAAATGATGTAGTGTGCACATTCTCGGATACTGTGCACATTAACTAAAGTGGGTGCAATATAGAGGCCAGCGAGTCTTGTGTATATGATATTTGTTATAGGCTGGTGAGCCAGTTATTATAAGCTAGGATGCTTATGTTTTGGAATTAGGCCAGAGCACCTAGATGTTAAAGGCCAATGCACCTATTTTGTATATGTCTCTTGATTAATATAAAACACATCGTTGCGCACAGACCGACCACGATAAAAGAGATGGGGGACTAAACTTCACTAGTTAGGGAAAGGGAGGGCCAAAAGTTAAGGGAAAGGGCTAAGCTAGAGAGCTTAAGCCAAAAAAGAATATTATATTAATATTTCTTAAAACATAAAGTATGAATAATTATTTTATCCTAAGTTCTAAAGTTGGTGACAAGTGGACCAAAGTAGCTCCCAACATGACAAGAGTCTAGTTGGGGACATGCATACATATCATGGGGACTTAGTTCATTTGGGGACGCTTCCCATCATTCTTACCATCATCTCTACCATGATTCCTTCAAGCATTCAACCATGAATCCATGACCATTTTTCACTCACGCAGTTTGTTATCCTTCAGACATTCATTTCACTATACTAGAACTGTATCCATAGCCATATCTGTTTGTGTAGTTGGTTAGCTTGGGATTTGGACTGAAGAAGCGGGTTGTCAGGCCCGTGAGAAATTATCTGGGTGAGAGATTTGCTGGGAATTGATTTCATGAAGGTGCTAAACTACAACTACAGGGCTCAAAGACTTCCTTTTCGGCCTGTTTCTGAAGCTCGGAAAGGAGGTGGGGCAGCCGAAGGACTGTTGAGCAGAGAAGGGGCAGACTTCCTGGGGTGGAAAATGCATGTGGGGAATGAGGGGCTGTAGGCTGTCAGTTGAGTGAGCACCTGAGACAAAGTCTTTCCTATTGTATATGATCCTATAGCACGGTTAGGAATTCCTTTACCCCCATGGAGTTTTGTCCCATCTTGGGGGTGACTCACTGTTGAGAGTGATGAACAGTGTAGTCTAAGGTTGGGAGGTTTGTGGACGGTCTGCACACAGTTGGTGACATTGTTACCAAGATAAGTACCAATTGTGTGATAAATTTATATGTTGCATTGTTATTTACGTGCTTATTTTATGGGTTTATCATATGTGTGGTTATAACCATCTAGAAGTTTGGGTATTTCCTGTATATGTTGCATGTCTATGTTTATTGTTATTACCATGTGAATTCATGCCAATACGTATTGTATTTGTCGGTTATGTTTTATATATGAAGCTTCCGCAAGAGTGTTGTGTGTGTATGTTTTAAATGCATGCAGTTAGATAAGATTTATGTGGCATAGTTCAGTCAGGTGTTGGGTATGTCATAGTATGTTCCGCAGTGAGAGAACGAATGTGTTCCCTCATGTAATGTGGCCCGACCATGGGTGGTCAGGGATGTTACAATGTGGTATCATAACTTCAGTTCCAACACTGATCCTGGATGGGCCGAAAAGGTTCAGTTGAAGCAAATATTCACAAAAGATTAATTTCAAAGTGGCCAAATTTTCAAGTCACAAAGCATCCATGGTAAATTTTGGCACCACACGGAGAATATTGGCATCTAGGCGTGCATGGTAAATCTTCCCACTACGCGGAAAATTTTGGTGTGCAGGTACACAGAGTAAATTGTGGCGCCGCGTAGAAGAATATTCTGTGCGGATGCGCGTGCTGAATTTAGCTTTGCATAGTGAGCACACACATAGTAATGTGCACGTGGTGTGCGTAGTATTGCAAAACACAAAGGAGTTTGGTTGGTGCATGCATAGTATGAGTATAAGTTGTATTGGGACAATGTATTCAATGGTGCGTGCTTATTATTGTGTGTGGTGCGGGAATATTGAAATTTGGCATGGTGCAATGCATAGAACGAAATGCATGTGGAATATCAATGCCCAATACAAAAAAAAAAAGGTGCGTAGTGGATATTTTTGCGCAATGCAAAAGTAGTGCGTTCAAGTTATTGGCACGACGGAGAAGGAAGGCATAGTGGATATAGGTGCGCGGAAGCATGATTTACCTTTTGGTGTGTTGTGCACGATAAATATGGGTGTACAGGTTGAATTTTTGTGCGCGAGAAGTCGTTTGGAAGGCTAATTAAGGTGATGAGTCTGAGTTTAATAGAAAATTTGCATTGTATTAGAGGAAAAAGAAACACACAACTGCATCGGAGCATTATTTAAAATGAATTCAGAGTTGGTTTGAGAAGAAATAAATATAGTCTAAATTGGTAAGCCGAGAGCATATCAGAGATGAATTCTGGGTTTTATATTCCTCTGATTCAGACATATGGAAGTGAAATATAATCTTAGAGAAACGCATACTATGAAAGAAGACAAGACTCATATCATCACCAATTAGAATCTTGTAATAAACATTCCAAAATCCGCTTCTGCATTTATATTATCATTTTAATCCAAAAATTACAAAAAGGTCTTCGTGCACAGAGGGCAGTTTCCTTTTTCCCTTTTCTCTTCCTCGAGATAATACGTATATATAGAAGAATTATTTGTAGAATTTGAAAACGCTCAGACTTCCGCATATTTCTAAAAATAGAGATAAGTTACAAAAAGGGAATGATTTAAAATAAAAATTACCCTATTTTCAAGGGACCATTTAAGAAAAGGCCTATCATCTCTGGGGCCCCTTACCTCTACTACCAGTTGTCAAAAATTTGTTGAAATATACTTAATTTTCATTTGAGGACTCATTTCATCTTAGTGATCTCCTCCCTTAAAGTATCTAGCCAGACCAGTTGATCGTCTCCAACACTTTCAATCGTTTCAGCGATGGTTTCTTTCTTCTATTGCTTGCTTCGTTTCTTCTTAACAACTCCCCTGTTGATGACCAGATCCCTCATAGTAGGATTTAGCTTGGCTTCCAATTTAGACTCAGTGACAGGTTCTATGTGAAATTTAGTCACTAATATATGCACGACTTTCCTTTCCTTCTTAGTCATAGGAAAATCTACCACGTTTCCTGAAGAACCAGTCTCATTGGATATAGCTTTGTCCATGTACCTCAATTCCGTATGTGAGAATTGGTAGTTATGGAGTCCCAATCATGAATCACAGTCAGATTACATACAAATACATTGGTTTTCCATGCTCGGATAATCCATCTCAAATGATTATCTTTTGAGTTCGTTACATGGTGGCGTTCACCTGAAGTCATACAATTGAGAAGTACCGAATGAGTGAAACAGGGTGATCTGACTATCTATCGCTCATTCCATGAGTGGTGGTTTTGACATATTGAAACACGTGACATCGCGACTTGGCGAATGTAGTTTTGACAAACCGCCTTTCACCCCAATGTATCTCTGGAGGTGTCGCGCATCTATTTTCTCAAGACTTGGGTCTTATCTAAAAATTGTCATGGTGATAACACCAGGAAATCAGAAGAAATAATTCTAATGTATATATTGAACCAAAATGGTTCATATTTTTTCATGAATTGTTGAATTGTTAGCCTGATAAGTTTCGATGGTTGCATGTTTTGCATAATTAACAACAACTAGATCAGATCAATATCAATGCAGAGCCCATAGGAATGGAAGAAGCGGAAGGGAATTATAGTCAGCAAGATGAGAGCAGAGGGATGGATGTCCATTTGGGCATTGAAGGAACAAACTCCAATGGACATGGAGAAGAAAGAAATGAAAACATGAATATGGTAGAGACCATTAAAAATTTGCAGAAGGATGTCCAAAGACATAAGGATGATAATGAAAGGATTATCAGAGCCAAGGAGCAGTAGGATGACTTCAAAATGAAGTTATTGGAGGGCTTTAACATAATAGAAAAGAAATTGGATAAGGAGAGTGGCTCAAGCAAATCTGGAAGTCACAAGCCTTCGGATGAGAAAAGAAAAACAAGAAATGTTAGCAGACACCACCATCACTCTCCAAGGCATTCAAATAAGAGAGAAGTCAACAACCCAAGTCCATCCCCTGTCAAAAGGCATAAGAGGTCTGGGGTGGATGAGCTACGAGAATCAAACCTCCTACATTTTATGGTGAGCACAAGAAGGATGAAGATGCAGAAACATGGTTGCTGGGCATGAGAAAGTATTTTCAATTGCATAATTATTCTCGTCATGCAGAAGGTAGAATCTCTATCTATCAACTGAAGGGAAAGACATCCATGTGGTGGGATCAGCTTGTGCAGGTGCAACACATTAAAGAGAAAAGTGTATCTTGGAGGGAATTCAAGAAGTATTTTGAGAAGGAATACTTGAATAAGAGATACTATGACAAAAAAAATGAAAGAGTTATTTGAACTCAAGCCTGGAAGTATGACCATAGATGAATATGAGAGAAAGTTTCTAGAACTACTTAAGTATGTCTCTTTCATCAAGGATGAGACAATAAAAATTCAAAGGTATTTTAGTGGATTTTCATCATTCATCAGTGACAACATACAGTATGATGATCCCAAGACATTGGAAGAGACCATAAGGCAAGCTAAATTCCTATATGATCAGCAGAAAGCAAGGCCAACTTTTCAAAAGGGTTGGGAAGACAAAAATAAATTCAATATGGATCAGAGGAAGAAGGGAGCTAAGCCACCATTCTTCAGAAATAATCCATAGGGACAACAAACGCCTAAAAAACCCAGAACATTTGACACAGGGAGTCAAAGGCTAATGAAGCCACCTATTTAATGTTGGGGTTGTAAAGGAGATCATATGTTTAGAGATTGTCCTCACAGAGGTGAAAAATGAAGGGTTTTTCACATTGTACGACAAGCGGAAATAGTGGAGGACATGGGTAGAAATGTGCCAAGGATCTATTGAGCCCTGGACAACAAGCAAGCAGAGTATCAATACCACATGATTGAAGTGGAAGGTATGATCAACAACCAAACCATTGCTATTTTAATTTATTTAGGATCTAGTCATAGTTATATAGACCCTAAGATGGTAGAAAGTTTGCAATTGCCAAGAAGAAAGCATGGAAAATCTTGGTTGGTGCAGTTGGCTAGAGGAGCCAAAAGAAAAGTTAATGATATGGTTAAGTCATGCTTCATGGACATGAATGGACTGAACACCAAGATAGATTTGAATGTCTTGCCTTTAGGTTCCTATGACTGTCTAATTGGGATGGATTGATTGGACCAACATCATGCTCTCTTGGACTTTCATAAAAAAGCATTCACTTGCTTGGATGAGGAAGGGAACCTAAGGAAAGTACAGGGAATTCCTAGTGTAGTAACCATTAGAGAAATTTCAGCATTGCAGCTGAAGAAATGTTACAGAAAAGGGTGTCAAATATTTGCATCTCATATGGAAGAGACACCTAAATATAAGGAGCCAAATTTGGAAGATTATGTAGTCCTGGAAGAATTTGAAGATGCGCTCAAGGAAGTACCAGGACTACCCCCAAAGAGAGACATTGATTTCTCTATAAATCTAATGCCTCAAGTAGCTCCAGTGTCAAAGAATCCTTACATAATGAGTACACTAGAGATGAAGGAATTGCAAATGCAACTTGAAGAACTTCTGAAGAAGGGGTATATACACCCAAGTGTGTCACCTTGGGCTGCCCCAATATTGTATGTGAAAAAGAAAGATGGAACATTAAGATTGTGTATTGACTTCAGACAGTTGAATAAAGTGACTGTTAAGAACAAGTATCCTCTACCAAGGATTGATGATCTTTTTGATCAATTGATGGATGAAAATATATTTTCAAAGATAGATCTCAGATTAGGATACCATCAGGTAAGGATTAAAGAGGAAGATACCAACAAGACCACCTTTAGGAAAAGCTATGGTCATTATGAGTTCATAGTGTTGCCATTTGGGTTGTCAAATGCACTAGTTGTTTTCATGTGCTTAATGAATGGTGTTTTCTGAGAATATCTAGACAAGTTTGTCATTGTCTTTTTGGATGAAATTCTTATATATTGTAAGTTGGAGGAAGAGCATGAACATCATTTGAGAATGGTGTTTCAATTATTAAGGGAGAAAGTGCTCATTTTATCAGAAACAAATTCATTATTTGGGGCATATCATTTCAAAGGAAGGGATAACCGTGGATCCTGAGAAAATAGAAGCCATTAGAGAATGGTCAGTGCCAAAGAATGTGACAGAGGTGAGATCATTCATGGGTATTGTAGGTTATTACAGGAGTTTTATTGAAGGATTCTCAAAGATATCACACCCAATCACTTCCTTGCAAAGAAAGGGTGTGAAGTTTCAATGGACATTGGTTTGTGAAAAGAGTTTCCAAAACTTGAAACAATTATTGAAAAGTGATCCAATACTAAGGATTGCAGACCCAAATGAAGACCTCATTGTATGCATAGATGCATGTAATGAAGGAATCGGTGGAGTCCTCACTCAAAATGGGTTTGTTATATTTTACGAATCAAGGAAGTTGAAGGAGCATGAAAGAAACTATGCCACTCATGATTTGGAGTTGGAAGCCATAGTGCATGCCTTGAGGAAATGGAGACACTACCTCATGGAGAAAATGTTTGAGCTAAGAAAAGACCACAATGGTCTGAAATATTTATTTGATCAACCAAATCTAAATGCTAGGCAAAGCAGATGGTTAGAATTTCTAAGCGAATATGACTTTGATATAAAGCATATCAAGGGGAAAGAGAACAAAGTGGTTGATGCACTCAACAGAAGAGTACATGAATTGCATGCTACAGCTATTAGCATGTACCAATCAGATTTGAAAGAAAAAATTATAGAAGCTTCCAAATCAGATTTGCAATACAAGGAATTAGTGGCAAAATTAGAGCAAGCTAATTTGCAACAGAAAATTGAAGAATACGAGCTAGATAATGAGGAAGTTCTTATGTACAAGGGCAGAATTTATGTACCAAATTCTAATGAATTGAAAAATATGATATTGGGAGAAATGCATAATGCACCTTATGCTGGGCACCTGGGATATCAGAAAACTATTGCAGCTATCAAGAGCCAATATTATTCGCTAGGCATGAAGAAAGAAGTAGCAAATTTTATTGCCAGCTGTTTGGAATGTCAAAAGGTAAAGGATGAGCATAGACACCCAACTGGATTGCTACAACCATTACCCATTCTTGAGTGGAAATGAGAAGTTGTAATGATGGATTTCATCACCAAACTACCCATAGCAAACAAGCAACATGATCCTATCACAATAGTGGTGGATAAGCTTACTAAAGTTGCTCATTTTATTTCAGTTAAGCTCACTCACAAGGCAACGAACATTGTTGATGTTTATATGAAATAAATTGCAAGATTACATGGAATACCCAAGACAATTGTGTCTGATAGAGATACAAAATTTACCTCAAAATTTTGGAAAGGGTTATTTAAGGGATTTGGAACAAATTTGAATTTTAGTACAGCCTATCATATAGAATCTGATGGAAAAACAAAGAGGGTGAATCAAGTGATTGAAGATATGTTGAGGATGTATGTGATGGATAAACCATCAAGATGGGAAGATTACCTACACTTGGTAGAGTTTGCTTACAACAATGGGTACCAAGCATCTCTAAAGATGAGTCCATTTGAGGCACTTTATGGCAGAAAGTGCAACACTCCAATAATTTGGGATAACCCAGCAGACAGAGATGTGGTTGGACCAGATTTGCTTAGGGAAATGGAAGAGAAAATGTTAAAAATAAAGCAAAATTTAAAGGTTGCCCAAGACAAGAAGAAAAGTTATGTTTATAAAGGAAAAACTCATAGAGAATTTAATGTGGGAGACTATGTATTTTTGAAAGTAAAAGCCAATAGAAGTTCCTTGAAGTTGGTAAATTGTTCAAAGTTGGCATCTCGTTATTGTGGGCCATATGAAATTCTAGAGAGGATTGGTCCAGTTTCTCATATGATTGCATTGCCTACATCTATGTCTGTTCATAATGTATTCGATGCGTCATTGCTAAAGAAATATATACCTGAGACTAATCATGTTATTGATTGGAATGTGATTCAGGTGGAGCAAGAAGGCGCTTTCCAAGTGCATCCGTTGCGCATTATGGACCAGAAAATCAAGCATCTATGGAATCGATCCATAGGGCTTGTAAAGGTCCAATGGGCTTGGTACGGTCCTGAGGATGCTACTTGGGAGCATGAGGATGCAATGTGGGTAGACTACCTGCATCATTTTGAGGAATTTTGAAAATTTTTGTTCTATATGGGTACATGATGCACTGAGGACAGTGTATAAATAAGGGCAGGGGATTGTAATATCTCTCGGTCGAACCCAATTGTAAATGTAATGTAAGTGTACTTAAGCTGGTGAGTTGTTTTGACATCATTTTGTAATGCACCTTTCATGGCATAGTGCACGCATGTACTACGCAGTAAAATGATGTAGTGTGCACATTCTCGAATACCACGCACAGTAACTAAAGTGCACACAATATGGAGGCCAATGAACCTTGTGTATATGATATGTGTGATAGGTTGGTGAGCCAGTTATTATAAGTTGGGATGCTTATGTTTTGGAATTAGGCCAGAGTGCCTAGATGTTAAAGGTTAGTGCGCCTATTTTGTATATGTCTCATGATTAATATAAAATACATCGCTGCACGCAGTCCGACCATGATAAAATAGATGGGGGACTAAATTTCACCAGTTAGGGAAAGGGAGGGCCAAAAGTGAAGGGAAAGGTCTAAGCTAGAGAGCTTAAGATAAAAGGGAATATTATATTAATATTTCATAAAACATAAAGTATGAATAATTATTTTATTCTAAGTTCTAAAGTTGGGGACAAGTGGACCAAATTACCTCCCAACATGACAAGTATCAATTTGGGGACATTCATACATATCGTGTGGACTTAGTTCATTTGGGGATGCTTCCCATCATCTCTCCCACGATTCCTTCAAGCATTCAACCATGACTCTATGACCATTTTTCACTCACGCAGTATGTTATCCTTCATACATTCATTTCACTGTACCAGATCTATATCCATAGCCATATATGTTTATGTAGTTGGTTAGCTTGGGATATGGACTGAAGAAGCGGGTTGTCAGGCCCGTGAGCAATTTTCTCGTTGAGAGAATTGTTGGGAATTGATTTCCTGAAGGTTCTAAACTACAACTACAGGGCTCGGAGACTTCCTTCCCAGACTGTTGCTGAAGCCCGGAAAGAAAGTGGGGCAATCAAAGGAATGTTGAGCAGAGAAGGGGCACACTTCCTGGGGTGGTACAGGAATGTGGGGAATGAAGGTTTGTAGGCTATCAATTGAGTGAGCACCCGAGACAGAGTATTTCATGTTGTTTATTAGGCTATAGCCTGGTTAGGAATTCCTTTACCCAGGTGGAGTTTGGTCCCAGCTCAGGGGTGACTCATTGTTGAGAGTGATGAACAGTGTAGTCTAAGGCTCGGAGGTTCGTGGACAGTCTACACACAGTTGGTGACATTATTACCAAGATAAGTACCAATTGTGTGATAAATTTACATGTTGCATTGTTATTTACGTGCTTATTTTATGGGTTTATCATATGTGTGGTTATAACCATCTGGAAGTTTGGGTATTTCCTGTATATGTTGCATGTCTATGTTTACTATTATTACCGTTTGAATTCATACCAATACGTATTGTATTTGTCGGTTACATTTTATATATGAAGCTTCCGCAAGAGTGTTGTGTGTGTATGTTTTAAATGCATGCAGTTAGATAAGATTTATGTGGCATAGTTCAGTCGAGTGCTGGGTATGTCACAATATGTTCCGCAGTGTGAGAACGAAAGTATTCCCTCATGTAGTGTGGTCCGACCATGGGTGTTCGGGGACGTTACAAGTGATGCCAGACAAAGTACCTCGATGATATGAAGTTGTATGTTATTCGCCATCTCCAAGGAATTAATATATTAGGAAAGATCACAATCCAAATATTCCAACACTATATTCTAGATGTAGCATAGATTTTCCACATTTAGTTTGGGTGCACTCCACATCCAACAACATCCTTTAATAACTTTGTGTTACGCTCAAGAATTGAAACTACCCATTATTAAAAACGCAATGAAATCCTTCATATAACATACTTTACAAGGTGAGGACTCCTCGATAGCATATGCAAGAGAGAGATATATTTATAGGGATGGTAGGGAATTACTTGGTCATCTTAAAGTTTTATAATTTTAATGGAAATTATCTTATCATTATCTATTTTAATTAGTCCCTCGTAAACCTTCTCAATGCTTCCTTCTCTCACCTTCTCCACCATTTCATACATGGTAGACATGATGTGAGTTCTTTGGATTATGTGATGCCTCTACAACTTCTTTGTTCAGTAGATTTCGTGCTCGAAAATCAAACTTATTTGAAAGAGGAGAATAGTAGGTACCACAGTTAGGCTTATCATGGTGAGATACTCAACCGTCAAGTTCTTTATCTAGAAATAATACGATGTGACTAATAATATAAAGAATATCAGTTAAGACAGATCTAGATAGCTTGATAAACAATTAACCCTATATTATTAGTTTTTTTTTATATATATTGAGTGAATCAACAACTCACAGTTATCGTACTCCCTTGAAACGGGGTCGATCCCCATAGGCTACCAGTATAACCCCAGGTGCTCCATGCATCCCACAAGAATGGAGCACAAGTAAATCAGGGTGAGAATCAAACTTGAGACCTTCCTTTTTTACAAATTTCATTCCATTTACACGACACTTGCCAATCAGTCTAGACCCCTACGGGTAAACCTAGATTATTATTTTAGATAGACCTAGGCTGGAATTAAATAAACATTTGATTAGTTTATTTCTTATTACTTAATTATCTAGGGATAAAAATCCAAACCAATTTCTTAGAACAATGGTGACAAATTGCAAAATATTTTAAGAAGTTGTTTTCATGCAATTAGATTAACTCAATGCATTGATTTTAGTGTACATGTCAATTTATAATCCATGTGTAGAGATTTGATTAACTACAGTAGGGTGACATATCATGTAGGTTAATATAGGTTGAAGTAGATGCATTAATTTAAGTGTGATTAGATTAATGAGATGCATTGATTTTAGTGTATGCCAATTTTAGATTGACTTTGATTGTATATTGTGGTATTTGTTTCAATTACATGCATTGATTTCCATGTATATGCATTTCTTTTAGTGTTTCAACATTATATTTGGTGTGTGTTGTATTCATTTCAATATCAATACATATAATGTTGACAATGAAAATTTTCTTATGGATGCATATACCAAGCAACCCTCCCATATTGAGCACCTTGCATTGAAATATGTCACATAATCATGGTCATATGACAAACGTTGATGTGGGGATAAATGGTAACCAAAGAATAATTCAACTATTGTAAGCATGTTTCCTCAATTTCATATAATTGTTTTGGTCTGAATTGGTGTTATACAAGACATTGTAAGCCACACAACTAATGAGATAGTAAATATTTGGGAAAACTTTCAATACAAACATTGGCATGTTGATCACAATCGATTGCCTCCAAACGATCTAGTGACAAAGAAGAAGAAGTTCCAAATCCACTTATAGATTCCAAGGAGAATGAGTGAGAGATCATTTGTGTATTGTATAAATTGAATTAATAAATTACAATGAATTTGAGATTCATATCTCAAAATAAAAAGTTGAAGTCCAATCTTGCTAGCCAACATGCAAAGTCTTATTCATTTGAAATTTTAATGGTTAAGCAAAGAAGAGAATTTGATATTATCCTCCACCATTATAGATCAAGGGTTGATCAACTTTGTATCATAATCCAAGGAACTGTAGGTGCATGAAATTCATATTTGATTGGAGTTATTAAAAATAATCTTGAAACTAAGTATGTTCCTGAGAAAAGTCTCTTCTTTTATCTCCTACAAGGGTTACAACTTTCAACATATCTACAACAAACATTCATTTTTCACTTCAAATACCAATCAAAGAGATAAAACATCTACAAAGATCACATTTAGTTACCTTACAAGAAGAGATGAAATGAGTTTCATAACAAATATTGATTCGAGACTTCACGAGGCTTTCTGAGAAAATGATAACATTCCTTTTGGTGGGAGATCATATATTGATCGGTTGTTTTGGAAAATTTCCACCTATTATGAATACACCTATATATGCATACAAAGGTCTTGCAAAAGAATTATGGAACTCATTCACAATAGTTGGGACCCTTGATATTGTGTTTAGACAAGATGGACTAAGAAATGAGTAAAAATATTTCCATCATTTGTTGATGGATTTTAGGGATACAATACCAACTATAGAAGATGTGAAGTTAGTTATTACTAGTACATATACTTCCTTGGATGCTTCCACAAAAAATCCTTTGATAAGGAAATACATTTGCTTGCGACAAACGATGATGTACAAAATCATCCATTGCAACAATTGTTGCTACAAGAGGAAAAAACAACTACTCTATGGAAATAGAAGAGGAAGACATGGAACTTGAGTTAATTATCGCAATTGGAGGTCGAGTGATGCTTACATCAAACATATCGACAAATGTAGGACTACCGAATGGTGCTCTTGGAGCTGTACAACAAATTGTGTTTATTTTAGACAAATTTTCTAGATAAAACTATGGGGTTTCAAAACATCCAAGGTTTTGAGTGGACACTCCACCCATCATCACGGACAAAAGAAGCTAGTATGTTGAAACAAGAGTAATGGGGTTTGTATAACCATGGAATTTTACCCGAGAGCCACTGACATATGATTTACTAAGATTTGATAATTATGTGGGACTTCCATGGGATGAATCATTTCCTCAAAAAATTCCTATTACACCTATTGAAAGAGGTAATAAAAAACAACTTCCTTTGAAACTTGTTTGGGGCTTAACAATACATAAGTCACAAGGATTGACATGGGAGAAAGATATTATTAATATTGGGAAGAAAGAGAGACATGGTGTGATATTTACTTCAATATCTTGAGTTAAAGATTCGAACCATATAAGATTTCAACTTGGATTGATCAGAATGTAAAAGTAGAAGAAGATATATTGAGATTGATCAAAATGTAAAATATTTGTAATTGATTACATTTTTGTTATTCACATTTTTCATCATTCAACATTGTTACTTTATTTCTATTCAATTTATTACTCATGTAACTCTTAAGTAAACTTGTCAATAATATTCTCTATGTTTTTAGCAAACTAGATAAGCCAATAAATTTAAAAGGTCATATATACATATACATAAATTTGATCAGCTACAAATTGTGACATTATACTAAAAACTGAAGAAGATAGATTGACACTAATTTTGATCAGCTACAAATTGTGTCACTATAATTCCTTTTAGATAATACTCTTTATAATTTCATTCAACCAAGTGAACATTGATCCTTCTGTAAAATTTTTCTGACTACCCACAACTAAAACCACCCTAGATCCATCTTAACCCCTGATCTTAAAGGAAATTAAATGCATTCAAACATAACATCGCAATAATTTGATCGCTCTTTTTAGAATTTACTGTATAGTAAAAGTGCATGCATCGTGTGTTATTAGTCCCTGTCAAAGCAGGACTATAGCAATGAGTTTGCTATTGATTTGACATTAATTTCTATTGACTTAAAAAAATTTCATAGGAAACCTAATGTTCTACATAAAAAATACAATTTTTTATTTTTTAATCTATAAAATAACTTATTTTTTTAAACTCTCATAATTACTCAATCCACCTAGCCATGCAGAAAATCTTAAAAAAACCAACAAACTTGATTTTACATCAAAGATGAGAATGAACCTCGAGATTTGGGAACCAACAAACTTGATTTTACATCAAAGTTGAGAATGAACCTTGAGATTTGGGCTAAAAAACACAGTAGCAAAAAATGAACAAGCCCAAAGATCAAGAATTGGTCTGTATATACCCCAAGAATTGGTCTATATATACCCCAAGCAGGACTTCATTTCAAGGCTGGAATCCCACCACCCTCCAATTCTCGGCTACTTCGGTCGACCAAGTGGTTCTCTCCCTCTCGGATAAAATCACACCGCTGATCTTCATTCGACCTTCGCTCTGTTCGTCCATCGCATTTACTCACTCGGTTGAAATTTAGAAACTTATCCCTTTGTTGCTCCACATCATGGGTGGAATGTTGGTGTTATAATGGACCGTAATAAATTCTACTTTACCATCGGCTAGGTCAAAATAATTGTAATTATTGGTTAAGATGGATGGGGGTTAAATTTTATCCGTGGGCTAGCCACTCTTCACGTCAGAGATTTGTACAAGAGCAGAGTTCAGCCCAGGTTTAATTGCAATACTTTATACAATATATAAAATATAAAGTATTAAATATAATGAATATTAATATTACTAATAGATTACAATCATAATAATATATAGTAATATTAATAATCAATTATATTTTAATGAAAAATTTAATAATAATAGTTAATTTTATTAATTTTATTAATATTAATATTATATTATAATGATATTAAATATAGTTATAATAATAATCAATAATAATTATAATAAAAATATTAATATTAAAAATTATTTTCATTATTAATGATAAAATTTAAATAATAAACTTAAATCATTATTATCAATTTTTAAACTGCCAAAAGCAGGGACCATGTTGCCTTGCAACTCTTGTTTGATTTACCCTGTATAAACATCCCAAATGATTATATGGAATAATTGATATTTTAACATAGAAGTAAATTTGAATGAGTCACACTCACCATTTGGAAGCACTTGGAAATCTTGGATTGTAGAAGCAATTGTTAATGCGGGCCTTCATAACGTGTTCGACTTTATTGGTACAATCACAGTCAAGAAACAGTGAGATCAAGTTGCATATCTACTTTCCAGATTAAAAACAGAGACATGAAACAGTGATATCAAGTTGCATATAACAGAGACATGTTACAGAGGATGGCTGAAAAATAATCAATATTTTAATGACGGTTCAAAATTCTTATGAGATAAGTAGTTTCTAATAATCACGGTTCAAAATTCTTATGAGATAAGCAGTTCCAGGACAATCCGATTTTACAGAATTAATCAGGATTTTACAGAAATAATCACTTAAATTTACTAATTCAACAATTTTTCCCAAAATTTTGGACAAATATCCCCAAAAATATACCCGAAGATATCCCCAAAAAATTTTCATTTCGTATAATATTTAGCCTATTGTGTCTATGTTCTCCTAGCTATAGACTAGTTGAAATGTTTCTGATTATTCCCATTACGGAAAGGATTGCGGATAATAAGTCCCCCACTTTGAACATAGAATTGATGTTGATGGCGTGAAGGAACGTGGTTTGAATTATTATACGAGACAATAATAATCTGTGGATCATTTTACCTCTTTGTGTTAAAATTGGCAGGTTAGTTGACAATAATAACTTGATGGGATTGTTAGCGCAAATTCTTGCAAAGGGGTGTTTTCTTTCCAAGATTCGAGCCCGTGGCGTAAATGCGAAGAAATGGGGCTTAAAGAACCTAACAAATGCATTTTTTCCAAGGTCACAACCATGAGCACACTGTGCAGCGCATAAAATCCCCATTTCGGGCTTAAAACGATAGCAGACGCACGATCCAGTGTCCAACGGCCAGGATTGACCAATGGAGCAAATCGTTGATCGACGGATATTTGTGGCCGATGGAATTGCGCCATGTTTAACATAGGAATCGGGCCCGCAATCTCACCGAAGAAGTTTCGGGCCGTCCGATCAAAGGGGGGCACGTGGTGCACGATTAGGTTTTATTGCCACTTCGCCCATCGCGACTTTGAAGAGCAAGGATTAGCTCCTTCCCATCCACGAAACGCAAAGTGTTGAAGGCGTCTGGGATTTGGGACTACAGTATCGTCGAATATGATCTGGGCCATCCGATCAAAGGGGGCCACGTGGTGTGCAATTAGGCTCTATCGCCACTTCGCCCATCGCGACTTTGAAGAGCAAGGATCAGCTCCTTCCCATCCATGAAATGCGAAGTGCCAAAGGCATCTGGGATTTGGGACCAAAGTCTTGCCGCCCGGTCACAGAGGAATAGGCCAGGGGAAAAGACGCTAGCACACAGCATATAATGAGATAGGTCCCAAAATGCCGACATCATCACAGCCATCCATCCAAAGGATCACGTGGCGCACGATCAGGCCATGTCGTCATTTCAGCAACCGAGACTTCCAAAGGTAAGGGGTTTTTCTCTTCCATTGCATTTCAAAACCCCGAACCCCGAAATGTCGAAAGCGCCTTTGAGGATAAGCGTAGGGTCACGACCTGTGGTCACTTGGGGAAATAGAAAGAGTTGTGAAAAAGGGTCAAAAGAGCCAGGTTTAGCTGCAGAAGGGATCGTCGCGATCTCCAGGTGCCAATCCGACTCGGTCTCAACCCTAGTTCCTGCTAGGAGTAAATGAAGGTGGGAGGAGGTGGTTGAAACCTCTCCTCCCTCATTAATTGTAAGGTATGGAGGATCTGGTAGGCAGTCTGCCCGACATGGTCCTGTGTGCTGAATTTTTTCCAAAGAAGCCATGCCTAGTCCTTGACTAGCCAGAGAAGTCTGTACATGCTAACTCAACATTTAATGGCTTAGCTAACTCCCTGCAAGAGCCATGCAAAGTTAAGGTGGCTTCTGACGAAGGAGTTCAGAACAGATTTGACCGAAGAGATGCCACGCCCTGAAAGTCTAGGATGCCTCTGCTGGGCATATGTTTAGGACTATAAGTACTCAATTTTTGTATTTTTGAAAGTATCGATGGTAGAGCACAGCTCCCAATTGTAAAGATTTAATCCAACCTCTGGTTCTCTGGTTATAGAGGAACATTTGAGACTTCTTTTTTAATGGCATCCAACTTCTTCTATTCCTTTTTTCCTCTGAATCTAAGATCGCAGGCATGAATGATCCAGTCGGGTGTTTCATTGCTATATTATGTAAGTTTGATATTATCAGGTTTGCAATCTTCTTTGATTCATTTTGAAGTTTGTTCAGCTCTAAGAGGATCTCACAGCCGAGACTTTTCCTATTTTGTGAAGACTGCTGGAAGACCGGATGTCAAGAGCAGACTTTGTTTCTCCTCTTTCCCTCCAAATACTCACCAATATCATTATTACTGGCTTAAGTTAGGTCAAGACCTCATGTGTCACTGTTGTTCTAGCCCAGTTTTCTGAGTTAGAACGATACTGTTCCGAGTTTACTCCCATATGATCATCCCTTTATAAACAAAACATGACACAAACTGATGGGCATCGGTCTTTTCTCTTGCTGCAATCCAGGACTGACTTCCAACGCCAACATTTTCTTGCGTCGTTACTAGGGACGAAGTTGAAGATTTTCCCCAAGATTGAATGACATTGAGCCTTTGATTCTGAAGGTGCATAGGGCATCAGAGCCTTTGAAGATTGTTACTCTGCACCTGGAGAGTCCATTGTGACGACTCCACTGGAGCGAACTTGCTATTTTAGTTGTGTCTTCCAGAGGCAGACATACGCGGTCCCATCCACAGCTGCCTCTAGCTACACCTAAAGCTGATTCGAAGGTGATTTTCAAAAAAGGAAAGGCCTTTGAAGGAGAAACTTCCATCGTCGAGTCAGGTAATTTGCCATCTTCTTCTGTAAAAACTGCTTTTTCTTCTCCTCAGCTTCATAGCAGACCATTTTTTTAAGCCTCCCGTTTCCTGAATTTCAGAAGTGTTCCTGCTGAGTTGTCTCCTCCTGGTTTTGGACTAGAGGGAGAAACCCTTGCCACTTTCGTTACCCCTGTAAGCCTATTTCTAGTATCTCTGGTTCAAGCTCCTTCCCGTCCGAGTTCTCATCCACCTAATATCCCTATGGCAGGAGCAAATCCCCCTATGACCAGAATGGAGGTTATTATAGCTGCTAGGTATGCTCCCCTTGTGTTACCTCAGCCTCTCAATGCCCTTCCAATAGATGGTTACCTCAAGCATCTACCCAAGTTTGCAGGCGAGAGGAACATAACTGCAGAAGAACACCTTGAAGCCTTCTACAGTTTTACAGACGATCATGGTATCATGCATGCAGATGTATGGATGAGGATTTTCGTCCATAGTCTTAAAGGTGAGGCTAGAAAATGGTTTAGGGCCTTGCCTCTTGGATCTATTAATGGGATTGAGGCTCTGGATAATGCCTTTTTGAGACAGTGGGGAGACAAAAAGGACTTCATGTATTACATGACAGAGTTTGGATCTTTGAAGAGAAAGGAAGGAGTGTCTGTTTCTGACTTCTCCAAAAGATTTAATAAAATGTACAATAAAATTCCCACTGATATTAAGCCCTTAGAAGCCTCTGCAAAGATCACTTATGGTAGCACTTTTGATCCTGATTTCTGCCTTCTGTTGAGGGAAAGGAGAGCCACCACTCTGGTGCACATACAAGACGCGATCATAGAAGTAGAGTCTAATATATTGGCTATTGACCGACTCAGGAGTAAGGCTGATAGAGACATACCCAGGAGGAGAGTTGAATCCTCCTCATCCTATTCCTCTCCCCTTCCTCCTCAAATGGATGAGGTAACTAAAGTGCTGAAATCTCTCTCAGCTAGGATGGAAAAGTGGGAGTTAGAGGGGAAGCCCATGTACATAAATCCCCAGAATACTGATAACAAAGGTTTCAGGAGGCCTGGTAACAATGTGCCAAAGGCCTCCCCAAGGGAACAAAGGAGCAAAGATAGAGATGATCAGAGGATTTAGACCCCTCTCCAAAACAACATAGTTGCTCATGAGGAAGGAGAGGAGGTAAAAGAACTTGACACTAAAATACAGTGCATTGAAGACACCTCCCATTTTCCCCATTTGACTCAATATGCATATGAAGAATCCCTTATGAGCATCCAAATCAATGAGTTGGGTAAAGGAGAGAAGGCCAACAACGCCCCTAATAAATACCATCTCTGGTCAAAGAAGAAAGATGATACTTTTGACTGCCAGGATCAATCCCTTATAGCAGAAAGGCCTACTAAAGTTGTTGCCGCAACTACTAAAGAAAAGAAAGCTCAGGATACTTCATCAACAACCAAAGTGTCTGTTTTCAAGGTAAGGGAACCTTCTAAGCCCATCTCCTCTTTTAGTTTTGAGCATGAGATTCAGAAGATCAAAATTCCTGTACCCCTCTTAGAACTAGTTAAAAACGAAGATTTCAAAAGGTCCCTCTCTAAGCTATTACAATCCGAACCCCCTTAGCCTTCCACAGAGTCAATAAATCTTCAAGATGAAAAGCCAACAGTTGTCCTAGGTCCCATGGTAGAAGATAGAGAAGATTCATCCCCTCCCTTCTACACATCCTTGAACATACATGATAAGGTGCTGCATAATTGCCTCATGGATTCAGGGGCTTCCCACAACCTTATGCCCGAAATAGTCATGGAAGAATTGGGACTGGAGGTGACGAAGGCTTACCATGATCTATACTCTTTCGATTCAAGAAGGGTGCAATGCCTCTGAGTCATCAAAGATTTGGTGGTATCTTTATTTCAGCTGCCAATGAAAAGTGTGGTCATGGACATTGTGGTAGCTAATGTTCCCCCTAAGTTTGCCATGTTGTTGTCTAGGTCTTGCATTAAAAGACTTGGAGGAACATTACAAATGGATCTCACATATGCCACCATTCATGTCTTTGGAGGGGAACATAGGAGGTTGTACAGAGAAGCCCAGCTAGCCTATATTGTCAGTGATGAAGCAAACCCCACCTATCATCCCATCTTTGCACTTGACACTAATTTGGGGTCTAGTTTATTGCAAATCACTGATGCTCCTGGAGCCCCTTTTCAAGTAAGAAGGTAGCTCCCTTTTAATCACAAGATGCCTCCTCCAACAATCTCTATTTGGAAAATGTTTTTCGACGGGGCTTCTTCTAGTGAAGGCGTTGGCACTGGAGTGGTGTTGGTGTCACCTTGTCAGGAAACCATCTCCCTGTCATACATGCTATAATTTGAAGCCACCAATAATGTGGCGGAATATGGAGCTCTGGTTCTGGGTTTAAGGGCCGCAAAACAGATGGGGATAGAGGAGATAGCAGTGTTTGGAGATGCTGAGGTAATTATTCATCAAGTCAGAAATGCTTATCGGGCCAAGCATCCTCAGCTCAGGAGCTACAGAAATGACGTGTGGGACTTGATCGAAAATTTCTTCTCATCTTTCAACATCTCTTTTATTCCAAGGGAGAAAAATGCTTTGTCTAATTCCTTAGTCGTTTCGGCGACTCTGTTCAGAATCCCTCTGCCGCCTAAGAGAAAATACGATGTTGAGGTAAAATATAGGCTAGTTGTACCAAACAATGCCAGACATTGGAAGGTATTCGAAGACGATATTGAAATCAAGAATTTTTTGTAGGCTGTCGACGAATTTTCTGAGTTGTACATTGATCAAGACCCTGACCTTGAAGGTCACCCCTACCCTGAGGTATTTTCAAATAAAATTGCTAATAACCAGATTATTCAAGTGCCTAGCAATCACATTCCAAGGGGACTAGTCCCTTTAGAAATACTATTTGATGGGAATGATGTGACAGTAAACGATAAGATTTTAGGAGGAAATACTGATACATCAGAATGCAACATTGGCACAGAAGAGGAGCCTAAGTTTTTCAAGTTGTCAAGTAGCCTGACCCAAGAATAGAGGGCCGAATACACTAAACTATTAAGAGAATTTGTCGATGTGTTTGCATGGACCTATGAAGACCTCAAGACATATGACACATCTGTCATTGAACACAAGATCCCACTGAAGGAAGAGGCTAAACCATTTAGGCAAAAGATAAGGCAGATAAACCCTATGTTGCTGCCTGTCATGGAAAGAGAAGTGAAGAAGTTGTTAGATGCCCAAATCATTGTCCCCTTGAGATATTCCGAATGGGTATCCAATTTGGTCCATGTAAGAAAGAAAAGTGAAGAAATCAGGCTTTGTGTTGATTTCAGGAACCTGAATAGGAGCTCAAAGAAAGACAATTATCCCTTTCCCAACATGGAACACATCTTGCAGAGGGTAACTGGTGCCTCTAAGATATCCATGATTGATGTTTTTTCTAGTTATAACCAGATATCAGTCATGCCCGAGGATAGAGAAAAAATGGCCTTCACCACTCCTTGGGGCACATTCATGTATGCCAAAATGCCCTTTGGATTGATGAATGCAGGAGTAACATTTCAGAGGGCCATGGATATAGCCTTCATCGGAGAAAAAGATCAGTTTGTGGTGATCTATCTAGATAACATCACAGTCTTCTCCAGGTCTAACAAAGAGCACTGTTGTCACCTAAGAAAAGTGTTCTTGAAGTGTCGGAGGTTTGGCCTATCCTTAAACCCCCAAAAATCTTTTTATGCTATGAAGGAGGGGAAATTGTTTGGTCATATAGTATCAATAGAAGGAGTGAGGATTGATCCCAACAGGGTAGAATCAATTCATACTCTGTCACTTCCCTGGTCTAGAAAGGAAGTTGAGGCTTTTTTAGGGAAGATTAACTTTCTGAGGAGGTTCGTCTCAAAATTCTCTGAGATGGTGAAACACATCACAGCCATGCTCAGGAAAGGAAAAGAAGTGAAATGGACTGCTGAACCCAGGGAATATTTTATCCAAATAAAGAAGGTATTGACTGAAGCACCCATGCTGATCAGTCCTGATTATTCCAAAGACTTCTTGGTTTTTTCTTTTTCCTCTTTTGATACAGTAGCAGCAGTCTTATTGCAGAAAAATGAGGAAGGACAGGAACAACCCATTTCCTTCTTTAGCAAGGCATTGAGAGATGCAGAAGTCTGGTACAAGACCATGGAGAAGCAGGCCTATGCCTTGGTGAAAGATCTAAGAGCTTTCAGAGTCTATGTCTTGCACTCAAAAGTGACTGCATATGTTCCTTCAGCCTCTGTGAAGGACATCCTTATACAGCCTGACGTAGATGGGAGAAGAGGTAAATGGATTGCCAAGATCCCGGAGTTTGATCTGGAGATTAAGCCCACCAAGTTGATAAAGGGGTAGGTTTTAGCCAAGTTGCTGGCTAAATCCAATTGCAAAGCCTTGGGGATTAGCTTCATCAATGCTTGTTCAGAAAATCAGCAAGCTGAGTTGTCCAACAAAGGTTTTCAGGGTTACTTTTCGCTAGCAAAATCCACCTGGTATAGAGATATTTTGTATTTTCTACAAGAGTTGAAGCCTCCTAATGGAATGGGAAAGAGTAAGGTGAGAGATTTGAAGCTCTAGGTAGTCAGATATTGCCTCATTGACCTACCCTTGTACTGGAAAGACCCTCTAGGGGTATTTTTAAGGTGCCTGAATCCACAAGAAGCTCAGAAAGTTATGTTTGATTTCCTTAGTAGCCTTTGTGGGGGGCATAATTTATGGAAGACCACAGCTCACAAAATCCTTAGGGCTGGGTATTACTGGCCCACTTTATTCAATGATGTCTTTAGAGAAATCAGAGCCTGCATCAAATGCCAAAAGTTCTCAGGAAAGAAGCAGCATAGACCACTTCCATCGAAGCCTGTAGTAGCTTCAACACCTTTTCAACAATGGGGGATGGACTTCATCAGGGAAATCCATCCTCCCTCAAGTGGCCAACACAGATGGATCTTGACTGCAACAGACTATTTCACCAACTAGATAGAAGCTGCCCCCACCAGAAATGCATCACACAAAGTAATTATCAGCTTCCTGGAGGATATCATAGCCAGATTTGGTTGTCCCAGCAGGATTGTCACTGATAATGCTGCTTCGTTCAAATCTAAGCCTCTGATTAAGTTCTGTGAGAAGTTCTAGATCTCGCTAATTCACTCCACCCCCTATTATCCTTAAGGAAATGGACTGGCAGAATCTTCTAATAAAATCCTAATCAAGCTCATTAAAATATTATTGGAAGACAATAAGAGGGCTTGGGATTCAAAGCTCAAATTTTGTCTATGGGCCAATTGAGTGACAACGAAGAAGTCCCTAGGCACCTCGCCTTTTTAGCTGATTTACAGAACATAGGCGATTTTTCCCACTCAGCTCACCTTACCTGTAGCGAAATTCTTTCAAAATTATGAAGGAGAGCTAGATCATATGGTTAGAAGGATTCATCAGATGGTGGAAGTACAACAAATCAGGGAACATGTAATGGACATAGCTCATAGTCATCAGCAGAAGGTCAAACAGGCCTTTGACAGGAAGGTCAGAAAGAAGGAGTTTGAGATCAGGGATTTGATGCTTAAGTGGGATGCACCTAGACAGGATAAGGGCAAACACAACAAGTTTGATGCCCTATGGATTGGGGCCTTCAAAATCTTTGAGGTTTTTTCAAATCACACATACAGGTTGCAGGATTTGGAGCGTCAGGAGGTTTTTAACAGCCCAGTAAATGGGCATTTTCTGAAGAAATGTTTTGTTTGAGACTTAGATGGCTCCTTTGTTTGTAAATATTGTCCTTTTGGTTCTTTGTTTACTTTTATTTTTATTTTTCATCTTAGTAAATGACTCCATATCCCAATAGCAAAGCACTGAAGCTGCAGAATGAGTTCTTAAAGCATCGCAGGGATGACTCTATCCCCCATGGAGCCTAATGTTAGTGCAAATTCTTGCAAAGGGGTGTTTTCTCTCCAAGATTCGATCCTATGGTGTAAATGCAAAGAAATGGGGCTTAAAGAACATAACAAATGCATTTTGTCCAAGGTCACAGCCATGAGCGCACTGTGCAACACATAAAATCCCCATTTCGGGCTTAAAATGATAGAAGATGCACGTTCCAGTGTCCAACAGCCAGGATCGACCAATGGAACAGATCGTCGGTCGGCAGATATTTGCGGCCAATGGAATTGCGCCATGTTTAACATAGGAATTGGGCTCGCAATCTTGCCGAAGAAGTTCTTGGCCATACGATCAACGAGGGTCACATGGTGTGCAATTAGGCTCTATCGCCACTTCACCCATCGCGACTTTGAAGAGCAAGGATCATCTCCTTCCCATCCACGAAACGTGAAGTGCCGAAGGCGTCTAGGATTTGGGCCCACATTATTGCCGAATATGATCCAGGTCGTCTGATCAAAAGGGGGCACGTGGTGCGCGATTAGGCTCTATCACCTCTTCGCCCATCGCGACTTTGAAGAGCAATGATTAGCTCCTTTCCATCCACAAAATCCGAAGTGTCGAAGGCGTCCCGGAGATGGGCCCACGGTCTTGGCTCTCGGTCACAGAGGAAAATTCCCGGGGAAAAGGCGCTAGCGCACGCCATATAATGAGACAGGTCCCAAAATGCCAACATCATCATAGCCGTCCATCCAAAGGGATGCGTGGAGCACGATCAGACCATGTCGGCATTTCGGATACCGAGACTTCCAAATGTAAGGGTTTTTTCTCTTCCATTGCATTTCAAAACCCTGAACCCCGAAACACCGAAAGTGCCTTTGAGTATAAGCATAAGGTCACATCCTATGGTCACTTGGGGAAATAGAAAGAGTTGTGCAAAAGGGCCGAAAGAGCCAGGTTTAGCTGCAGAAGGGATCACCGCGATCTCCAGGTGCCAGTCCGACTCGGTCTCAACCCTGGTTCCTGCTAGGAGTAAATTAAGGTGGAAGGAGGTGGTTGAAACCTCTCCTCACTCATTAATTGTAAGGTATGGAGGATCCAGGAAGGCAGTCTGCCCGAGATGGTCCTGTGTGCTGGATTTTTTCCAAAGAAGCCATGCCTAGTCCTCGAATCACCAAAGAAGTCTACACATGCTAACTCATCATTTAATGGCTCATTTACCCCCCTGCAAGAACCATGCAAAGTTAAGGTGGCGTCTGATGAAGGAGTTCAAACCAGATTTGACCGAAGAGATGCCATGCCCTAAAAGTCCACGATGCCTCTATTGGGCAAATGTTTAGGAGTATAAGTTCTCAGTTTTTGTATTTTTGAAAGTATCGATGGTAGAGCACAACTCCCAATTATAAAGATTTAATCCAACCTCTGGTTCTCTGGTTATAGAGGAACATCTGATACTTCTTGTTTAATGGCAGCCAACTTCTTCTTTTACTTATTTCCTCTGAATCTAAGATCCCGAGCATGAATGATTCAGTCGGGTGTTGTATTGCCATATTATGTAGGTTTGATATTATCAGTTCTGCAATCTTTTTTGATTCATTTTGAAGTTTGTTCGGCTCTGAGAGGATCTCACAGCCGAGACTTTTCCTCTTTTGTAAAGACTGTTGGAAGACCGTATGTCCAGAGCAGACTTTGTTTCTCCTCCTTCCCTCCAAATACTCACCAATATCATTATTACTCGCTTAAGTTAAGTCAAGACTTGATGTGTCACTGTTGTTCCAGCCCAGTTTTCTGAGTTAGAACGATACTGTTCTGAGTTTACTCCCATCTGATCGCCCCTTTATAAACAAAACGTGACATAAACTAATGGGCGTCAGGCTTTGCTCTTGCTGCAATCTAGGAGTGACTTCCAACACCAACAAGGCTCATTGCCAAACTTCTCCAATTTAACCATGTTGGAGAGACTGTAAGTTTCTTTTCAACATAAAATTCTATTTTGTTTAATTTTAATCTGCACCATATGCATTTTCAATAAACCAAAATTTAGTTTGGTTATTATCCAGATATTTACAAAACAACAACTTCAGCGGTACTACTGAGTCGCTATCCGATCTTAAAAACCTTAAAGAGTTGTAGGTCTTCCTCTATTCTCCATTTTCAATTTACTTTTCTCTTTGAATTTATGGTCACAGGAATACATTTAACCAATAGATTTTGTACCGCAATGTTTTTTAATTTATTGTTGCAGGAATATAGAGAACAATAATTTCAGTGGTATCGTTCCTGCTCAGCTTCTCCTCAATTGTTCGTTGAAACTCAAGTAACCATATGCTATTTTATATACTTCTGTTGGAATAAAATCCCAATTCAAGATTTTGAGGTTTAGATTTCTCTCATATTTCTATAATGGCAATGCCGCAAGTAATAATTATGAATCAAGTTCAAATTCTAATTAATCTTACTGCATCACGTTCATGGAAAATCTCTTTCTTATGTGTGTTGCAGTTACTCAGGGAAACCTACCTAGTTATGAATAAGAGGGGATGTACTCTACAGATTTCAAACAATAATAAATCGAAGGTTGTCCTCGGAATGACACTCAGTGGAATTCTAATCCTGGCTTTAGCATTGATAGTGGTTATTGTTAAGTATAATGTAACCTCAACAATCTGATTGTACACTGCCAGCTATACTGGACAATTGTACTTCCTATTTTTGTCTTGCTTGAGCCTATTGAGCTCAACCATCTCTCATTGCATTGGAACACCTTCTCAGAACTTCTTCATACATTCTAATATACTATTCTTTTCTCTCTGCATTTCCTTCTTCACAATTTATCATGGTATCAGAGCCTCAGCAGTAAGCCTCTTCACATAGTCTAGAGAGCCACACGATCCTCACAGAGCAGAGCTTACACGCATCTTGAGAGCACGCGACACAGACTTTTCACAAGGTTTGGAAAGCTGTCTGTAATACTGTCTAAAGATTGCCATAAGAAACTCACGCGAGGTTGCAGAGCGTACTACGCTCGAAAGAACGAGGAAGCAGAGACCAAGAAAGAAGAAACCCTAAAGATTCTTGTAATCTTTTCAAGAATCGTCAAAGATTGACGAAGAAAATCCGAAGGAGGTGAGAAATTTTAAAGAACTCGAAAATTTCGCTCACATCTGTTAAAGATTTAAGAAGTAAACAAAGAATTGGTGAAATTCTTTCAATCTTTGAAAGATTCACAAATTTTTTCTTCCGCAGGAGAAAATTCCGTCAAATTCGGGAAAGATCGCATCAAACACGCAAGGAATAGCCATTGCTGGCCATAAGAGTCATCCTGTGAACGGATCCAAGGCGGGAAACCAGTTCAAAAGGGACGAGGAGAGCGCGGAAAAGGAGAAAGCATTTCAGCCGTCAGATCTTGCACAAAGCCCCGACATCCGTTAGATCAACAAGAAGGTGCACGACGTTTAGTCGTTTGAAGCGCCAAGGAGAATTTTTGACTTGTAAAGTCACGAAGTCCCGACATCATCTAAACCATTGGATAGGAAATATCATGAGCCATTGATCCTCTTCACATCGCTAAATCGGGAATCAGGAGTTATTTGCACTCCAAAAATCCGATATGCTAAAGGTTATTTGCACTCCAAAAATCCGATATGCAAAATCCCGAGAAGACTTGTGAGTCGTCCATATCAGAGGAAAGGTGGCGGCAGATCCAAGCCAACACTCCATCACCATTTCGGAGTTCGAGGTTTTCAAAGACCATTGCAACAGGACTTCGCAACTCGCGAAATCGTGATACGCGATATAGCGATAAGATATCAGTCGTCCATTTGTCCGAACAAGTGGTGAACATCGTAGCGCCCGTTGACATTTCAGCTTTCGGGGTTTCAAGTTGACAGACACATTGTGTCAACGGAGCATCGCAAGTCGCGATATCCCAAGGAGGAATCAGGACCGTGCATCTCTCCCAGACGCGTGGTGTAAATCCGGGGACTCGGGAAAAGTTCTGACAAGGAAAGGGCCATCGGCATATCGGGATTCGGCAAATCGCGAATCCCGAGGACAAGGATCTCGTTCACTTCAAAACCGCGAAGTCCGAAATCCCGACAGGAGGAACCCTCCATTTGTGGGGCCCAACTGACGTCATCTCGTCAAACGAGTCAATCGGTGCATTGACATTTCACGGATCCTAGAGATGAGACGTCCGAGACACATCAAATCATGAAATCGTGAGGAGAGAGCACGACCGTACATCTGCTGGGACGCGTGGCAGAGATCAGAGGAATCAGGAAAGTCCTGAAAGGAATGCGCCATCGGTAAATTGAAGATCGGGGAATCGAGGAGACAGAAGAGCTCGACATGAGAGCTCGCAAAATCCTGATTTGCAATATCCCGATAAGATCTGGATCGTCAGATAACTGCACAATCTGGACCGTTGAAAAGTCCAAAGGTGAATTTTCGCGTTTCGGCATTTTGAAAGGCAAACAATGGGAAAAGCCGATAGCACTTTAAAAGAAAGACACATGGTCACATTGCAAGGAGACCAAGGGCCAATTCAAGCCTGATAAGCTCCCATCGGCCATCGACAAATCGACGTTTCACAGATCGGAGGTAAATATAAAGTTTTCCTCTATACTTCTGCAAAAACAATTTAATTCAAAAATCATGGCGTCGTCTAGCAATCTAGGACCAACTCAGGGTTCGATTCTTCTCGGTAAGAATTACGAATTTTGGTCTCTTCGAATGAGGTTGTTCTTGCAAGCACAAGAGTGCTGGGAACCAATGGATCTTGGATATGTGGAACCAGATCCAGCCGCCCTCACTGCCATGACAAATGCGCAGAGAATTGCTCAGGCAACTCTGAGGACCAAAGAAAACAAAGCGAAATTCTGGATTTAGAATTCTGTAGATGATTCGATTTTCTCGAAAATCAGAGGCACTGGTACTTCCAAACAGGCCTGGGATATCCTTAAATCGTCCTACCAAGGAAATGATAGGGTAAAAACAGTTAAACTGCAGACCTTATGGACACAATTCGAGACTCTCAGGATGATAAAGTCTGAAACAGTGGATCAATTCATGACCAGAGTCATGGGAATCATGGACCAAATCAAACTGATTGGTGAAACCATCACTGATCAACGAATTGTTGAGAAAATTATCAGAAGTCTACCCAAGAAATTTGAAATGGTTGTAACAGCAATCCTTGAATCCAAGGATCTATCAAGATTTTCAACAGATGAGTTAATTGGTTCTCTGGTGACACATGAGACCAAACTACATCTCACAGATGAGTCAATCTCCAATGCCTTCCAAACTCAATTCTCATTCAGAAGAGGGAAAGGCAGAGGAAGAAGTAGAGGAAGAGGGAACAATCAAAGTAATCCTCACTACAGTGGAGGTAACAGACAACAATCTCAGAATCCAAATTTCCAAGGTCAAAGGCAATAGCAACAAAATCAACATCAGAATTTCTAGCCTCAAAGAGGCAGAGGGAGAAGGTCTAATGACAAAACTAGCATACAATTCTATTACTGCAAAAAGTATGGGTACTATGAATCTGAATGCAGGAAGAAGCAGGCAGATCAGCTCTCAGGTAGAGCACATGTGTCAAATCATATGGGAGACACCTCGAGAGGTATGTTTCTCTCATGCCACAAAACTGAACAACAACCTAAAGATCTCTGGTTGTTGGACAGTGGATGCAGC